>JAACNH010003860.1:0-26749 GCA_019447015.1 Hymenochirus boettgeri
CAATCAGTAGCACATTTCGTACTGTACATTTACAATATCCTACAGGTGACACCGTACAATCAGTAGCACATTGTAGTACTGTACATTACAATATCCTACAGATAACACCTTACAATCAGTAGTAACATTTACTACTGTACATTTACAATATCCTACAGGTGACACCGTACAATCAGTAGCACATTTAGTACTGTACATTTACAATATCCTACAGATAACACCTTACAATCAGTAGCATATTTAGTACTGTACATTTACAATATCCTACAGGTGACACCTTACAATCAGTAGTACATTTAGTACTGTACATTTACAATATCCTACAGGTGACATCGTACAATCAGTAGCACATTTAGTACTGTACATTTACAATATCCTACAGATAACACCTTACAATCAGTAGCACATTTAGTACTGTACATTTACAATATCCTACAGGTGACACCATACAATCAGTAGTACATTTAGTACTGTACATTTACAATATCCTACAGGTGACACCGTACAATCAGTAGTACATTTCATACTGTACATTTACAATATCCTACAGGTAACACCGTACAATCAGTAGTACATTTCGTACTGTACATTTACAATATCCTACAGGTGACACCGTACAATCAGTAGCACATTTCGTACTGTACATTTACAATATCCTACAGGTAACATCATACAATCAGTAGCACATTTAGTACTATACATTTACAATATGCTACAGGTGACACCGTACAATCAGTAGCACATTTAGTACTGTACATTTACAATATCCTACAGGTGACACCATACAATCAGTAGTCATTCCATCATACTGTACATTTACAATATCCTACAGGTAACACCGTACAATCAGTAGCACATTTAGTACTGTACATTTACAATATCCTACAGGTTACACCGTACAATCAGTAGCACATTTCATACTGTACATTTACAATATCCTACAGGTGACACTTACAATCAGTAGCACATTTCGTACTGTACATTTACAATATCCTACAGGTGACACCAGTACAATCAGTAGCACAACGTACTGTACATTTACAATATCCTACAGGTGACACCGTACAATCAGTAGTACATTTCATACTGTACATTTACAATATCCTACAGGTAACACCGTACAATCAGTAGTACATTTCGTACTGTACATTTACAATATCCTACAGGTGACACCGTACAATCGTAGTACATTTAGTACTGTACATTTACAATATCCTTCAGATAACACCTTACAATCAGTAGCACATTTAGTACTGTACATTTACAATATCCTACAGGTGACACCGTACAATCAGTAGCACATTTAGTACTGTACATTTACAATATCCTACAGGGATACCTTACAATCAGTAGCACATTTAGTACTGTACATTTACATATCCTACTGGTAACAACGTACAATCAGTAGTACTTTCATACTGTACATTTACAATATCCTACAGGTACACCATACAATCAGTAGTACATTTCGTACTGTACATTTACAATATCCTACAGTGACACCTTACAATCAGTAGCACATTTAGTACGTACATTTACAATATCCTACAGGTGATACCTTACATCAGTAGCACATTTAGTACTGTACATTTACAATATCCACAGATACACCTTACAATCAGTAGCACATTTAGTACTGTACATTTACAATATCCTACAGGTGACACCATACAATCAGTAGCACTTTAGTCTGTACATTTACAATATCCTACAGGTACACCGTACAATCAGTAGCACATTTAGTACTGTACATTTACAATATCCTACAGATAACACCTTACAATCAGTGCACATTTAGTACTGTACATTTACAATATCCTACAGTGACACCGTCAATCAGTAGCACATTAGTTACTGTACATTTAAAATATCCTACAGGTAACACCGTACAATCAGTAGCACATTTGTACTGTACATTTACAATATCCTACAGATAACCCTTACAATCAGTAGCACATTTAGTACTGTAACATTTACAATATCCTACAAGTGACACCGTACAACAGTAGCACTTTCGTACTGTACATTTACAATATCCTACAGATAACACCTTACAATCAGTACACATTTATTACTGTACATTTACAATATCCTACAGGTAACATCGTACAATCAGTACACATTTAGTACTGTACATTTACAATATCCTACAGGTACCATCGTACAATCAGTAGCACATTTAGTTACTGTACATTTACAATATCCTCAGAACACCTTACAATCATGCACATTTAGTACTGTACATTTACAATATCCTACAGGTGACACCGTACAATCAGTAGCACATTTAGTACTGTACATTTACAATATCCTACAGATGACACCTTACAATCAGTAGCACATTTAGTACTGTACATTTACAATATCCTACAGTTGACACCTTACAATCAGTAGCACATTTAGTACTGTACATTTACAATATTCTACAGGTGACACCTTACAATCAGTAGCACATTTCGTACTGTACATTTACAATATCCTACAGGTGACACCGTACATCAGTAGCACAATCGTACTGTCATTTACAATATCCTACAGGTAACACCGTACAATCAGTATACATTTCGTACTGACATTTACAATATCCTACAGGTGACACCGTACAATCAGTAGCACATTTAGTACTGTACATTTACAATATCCTACAGGTGACACCTTACATCAGTAGCACATTTCGTACTGTACATTTACAATATCCTACAGGTAACACCTTACAATCGTAGCACATTTAGTACTGTACATTTACAATATCCTACAGGTAACACCGTACAATCATTAGCAAATTTGTAACTGTACTTACAATTCCTCAGTACACTGTACAATCAGTAGTACATTATACTGTCATTTACAATATCCTACGGTAACGACGTACAATCAGTAGCAAATTTAGTACTGTACATTTACAATATCCTACAGGTAAACACTGTACAATCAGTAGTACATTTAGTACGTACATTTACAGTATCCTACAGGTGACACCGTAAAATCAGTAGCACATTTAATACTGTACATTTACAATATCCTACAGGTGACACCGTAACATCAGTAGCACAATCGTACTGTACATTTACAATATCCACAGGTCACCTTACAATCAGTAGCACATTTCTTGTACATTTCAATATCCTACAGGTGACACCGTACAATCAGTAGCACTTAGTACTGTACATTTACATATCCTACAGGTGACACCGTACAATCAGTAGCACATTTCATACTGTACATTTACAATATCCTACAGGTGACACCGTACAATCAGTAGCACATTTAGTACTGTACATTTACAATATCCTACAGGTGACACCGTCCAATCAGTAGCACATTTCTACTGTACATTTACAATATCCTACAGGTGACACCGTACAATCAGTAGCACATTTTCGTACTGTACATTTACAATATCCTACAGGTAACATCGTACAATCAGTAGCACATTTAGTACTGTACATTTACAATTGCGACAGGTACACTGTACAATCAGTAGCACAGTTCCTACTATATATTTACAATATCCTACAGGTGAATCTGTTGTATTCAATGATCAACTGGACTTGAAGTTTAGTTCTTGAAGCATTTCGCTAGTCATCCGACTGGCTTTCTCAATTCAGAATGACTTGTACAAGAATCTGTGGCAATTATGTACCCTGGAAAATCCCAATTAGCATATCACAGCTAGGTGTTAAGGGCGTGATTGGATATTGGCTAAGAGGTGTTATCGGAACGCCCAGGGTAAGGTGTCAAAACAGCATTGTACATGGCAGACAGTTGGTGTCGAACCCCCACCTCTATTTAGGCTTGGTTTCTTTATTTTCACATAATCCTCCTTGACACCTCTCTTGAACCAGTCACGTTCCTTTGCCAATATGTTAACATTACAATCTTCAAAGGTAGTCGTTTATCCTTAAGATGCAGGTACACGGCTGAGTCCTGACCCAAGGAATGGCTCTTCTGTGCTGGGCCATACATTGATGCAGTTGCTGTTTGGTCTCCCCCACATACAAATCAGAGCATTCTTCACTGCACTGCACTGTGTATATGATGTCGCTTTTCTTGTGTTTCGGTATTGGGTCTTTCGGATGTACACAATTTCTGCCTCAGTGTGTTGTTCGGTTTAAAGCAGACAGGGATACTGGCTTTCCCTCAGTTCCATCATAGTAAAAATATGGAATCTTGAATCACAACTAACATTTATACTAGAACATCCAGTCATTCACTTGGAAGGTCACTTATCCATTACTAGCACAAAGTTAGATATACAGGGCTCTTCTGTAGTAAGCCAACACCACTTTACTAAAGGTTCTAGAAATAACACAGAATTAAAGAATAATCCCTTCTATACTGATGACTGTTTAAGATTAATACCATGGGTTCTCACCAGCACTGAATGATAGCGTACATATAATTAGACCCAAATTTAACTTTTAATACCGGTAATCTAGATTTGGCAATTATGTAGTCACAGCATTCAATGATTTCATACTGGCACAGAACTCTATGGGACAATACTGACATTATTTATCGAACGCCAGATTATGTCACTGTATTTAAATGTCATGTTTTGCAGAACAGAATGTGAAATGTGCTGAGGCTTTAGGACAATAAAAACTTAAACATAGTTTGCTACAGATGTGGGTGGGTATTACTAAGAATCCTCATTACGGTAATCTTTGCCAATAGTGAGATATTCTACTTGTACCCAAATCTCCGCACCCCATAATATATATTGATTTAAATCTAGCTGATGCCCATTCACAAGAGCTACAATGAAAGTCCAGCTTGGACTCCACCTTGTGAGGCCACCAACGGAAGTAGATATATACATCATTAGTATAGTATAGCATTTGAGTGTGCATTAAAAGAATACGTCCATCTAGTCCAACCATTGTCCTCACCCATAATGTCTGTATAACAGTTACATAGTGGTATTGGAGGTCCATCTAGTCCAACCTACTCAGCATACCCATTTCCTGCCTAAAAGGCAAAACAGAAGAAGGGGGAAAATTCTAATCGGAAATATCCCTGGATCAACTCCAACTTTATACATCAATACCAGTAACATGCAACATTTGTTTGTTTTTAAAGCTCCTCCAGGTTTTTTTTTTTTAAACTAACCAATTAAATATATATGATATTTTTAGCGGTTTTGACAAGGTGATCGAAAATAAGTCAACGTGGCATAAAATGTTGGTTTGTTTGTAGTATGAAAGGCCTTAAAGCGTAAGCAAGAACTAGGCTCAGAGCAGGAACTTTAAAATCAACAGAAGACCAAACCGTAACAAACAAGAATAAAGCCTTCAGTAGAGTAAACTGGGAGCATTGCCAATGGCCCAAACATTTTAAAAGAAGTTCATACAAAGATCAGTCAATAGTTCAGTCACTATATACTGGGCCGCTCAATTTTTTTTGTGTGACCAAGGTTGTTTTGAAAACTTTATTTGTAGAGGGAACAGTTGTCATAAAAACTGCATTGACTTTGTGGACATTAGGTTTCTACAGGGGCACCGATTAGCAGGAGACCTGGTCTTGAAAGCAGAATTGCTCAATGGATGTTCTGCTTCCAACCCTAATCACCCACTCAGCATGGATTCCCCCATGAACTTATGTATATGACATCATTCTTTCAGCAGAAACTGTATTAAAGCTGATGTTATTTGCATGAAAAGGTTACTAATATAAACTGTATTTGTATATAAAACAGTCATACTGTAAATTTGCAACCACAGGCTTAAGGAACAGTTGCAATAATAAAGTATTACTTTAAGGTCCCATCATTAAGGGCTGTAATAAACCCACAGTATCTTTATGTCTGATACTGTGGGTTTAAGTTAAGTTTAAAGGTAACTGACTTTTGGCAAATTGACAGGAATGCTTTACTGAGTATTTTTGCAATTTACTATTATAATTTTTTTTACATAGTTATGAAGATGTTTAAATTTTATGTGTCATATATATGGTAGCAGCATCACCAGATCCCCTGAACTTCCTGCTCTGAAACCATGTGACAGTTCCTCTTCCCTGTGTCTCCTCCCCCTCCTACATTTCAGTGGAGCATGAGAACATATTTTCTTCAGGTCAGTTAACTTTTTGTCCCATGGTCTTCTCTGGCAGGTGATGCCAGACCCATTCAAGCTAATGTAGCTTGTTCCAAATGAGGACTTTGCCATCCAGAAGTGTTGTCAATTCTAAGGAGCCATTAGGAAGAAAAGGAGCAGCCATATGACACATGGGGAATGGTCCAAGCTGCCATCTTCCTCTTCTGTTTAATGCTCTTTGTTTATAAATCCCGGCATGAACTTGCCGGCATATTATATTTCTTTTTTTTATCAGTTTTAGTTGCTGTTGGCAGAGCTGCAGCTATTCTGTACAATACCCCCTCGAACATTCGATTACCTAATCCTTATGAGAGTTGTTTTAAAAGCTCAGAAAAATCTCCACGAACTTGTGTACTCTGCGGAAGATATGAGTCATGTAAACTAAAACTCTATTATGAACCGAAATACCCAGATCTCAGATTCACACGAAAAGAACCTTTTATCGTGACTCGTTCCTTTTTTGTTTATTTCTTTTCTATTTTTTTTTATTTTTCAGACTATTTACAGAACTAGCAGTAGCTGTATGGTCGTTTTAAAGGAATATTTCACTGCAAGGGTGAACTATTTCTTTAATGGTATTCCAAAATAAGGTTCTTCCAGCATACACCGGTTAACAGTGGTTAACGTGGTTTGGAGTTAAATCAATGCATTTTATTAAACATGTATGCAAACACAATAACGAAGGCCGCCTTACGCGTTTCGAGCTACAACTAGCTCTTACTCATAGGCTTCAAACCAGATGATCCGGTCCTATGAATAAGAGCTACGCTCGAAACGCGTAAGGCAGCCTTCATTATTGTGTTTGCATACATGTTTAATAAAATGTATTGATATTACTCCAAACCACATTAACCACTGTTAGCTGGTTATACGCTGGAGGCCTTATTTTGGATTGCTGTGATTGTCGACTGAGCGAAGGGTTCGGGACAGGCTGCACCCGGACCACCGCATGGGAGCGGTGAGTCATTAGTGAAAGTTTGAATGTTGCTGTTTGCTGAATATCAGCACAAGTGTAGGGTTTGGGGTCTTTTACATCCAGACCACCCGTACTACTATGTAAGAATGTTTGTAATGAGCCCCGATAAGGGATTAGTTCCTGGACTGAGGGCCTTTTTTCACCAGACTTTAATAGGATGCTACTTTGATCAAGCTGTGCATTTCTTTAATGCATTGATTGAGACCAGGTTAAGGAGCTGTGCCTTACCTTCCATTCTTCAATCAATGCCTGTGGAGCCAGGAACGAAGATAGAACAAACTTACCTTTCACGCGATCCTCCGCAACAGCACTGACAGGTCCCAATCGCTTCCTGGTTCTGGTTAATTATAGCGCGATAATCACGATAATTTGCAATATAGTTAACATAACCAGAGTGGTCAGGACCTGTCAGTGCTGCTGCGGATCGCGTGAAAGGTAAGTTTGTTCTATTCTCGTTCCTGACTCCCCTGCATTGATTGAAGAACGGAAGGTAAGTCAGAGCTCCTTAACCCCCGGGCTTCAATCAATGCATTAAGAATAGTACACTTTTGCAGTTAGCTATTCCTTTAAACAATGTTTATATTGCATTGCTATTTACCCTCCTGTTTATTCAAGCCACTAAATTAACCACTGATGAAAATTTCAGTTTAAATCTAGTTCCCTAGATGATCATTTTCTAGGATGGGAAAACCATTATAATGACATTTTTACCAGTTTATTATATGCATTTGTAACCAGATATTTAGTTATATTCCTCTCTGGCAAAGGTATCTGCCTCCTCCCTCTCTCTTTTGAGCTTTTTATTGGGTTGAGCATGTGCAGAGGAGGCAGCAGGGGAAACAGCCGTCAATCATTGGCTGGGGTGTGTCAGTTTTCATGGAAGGAGGAGCCAGCTTACTCTGCCAGATTGGGGACAATAATTATCCCTAAATATCTGGTTAGTAATGCGGTAATAGAGTGCAAAATATATCATTTGGTTTGGGGGCAGGTAACTGACAATCAACAAGTTATTTGTTTTAAGGTTGGACATACCCTTTAATGCCCGCAATCAGTGTAATCCTGACCTGGGAACTGTATGTATTATTATATTTAAAAGCATCAAATCCTCTCTTGCAACCTGCCAGTGCCATATCCTGCAAGAAAACTCTTTTAAAGCTTAAAGGGGAAGCTCACACAAAGGCATATGCCTTTAAAAAATGCTATATTTCCTCATTTCAGTGACTACAATATGCCCATCCACTGAACCCCTATAGCTAGGTACACACCGAATTATTGGGTGTGTTTTGCGGACGGACGTGACTCACATGATCGTTGGCAAGCTTGATAAGTCAATGTGATCCGAAATGTTGCAGGATGTCCTGTTCTGAATAATGAGCCACGTGGCAGAGTTTGTATGGATTTTTAAAGAATGATAAAATATGTTTTAAGAGTGCTGCTCCAGTGGTGAAATATACGAATACAGATGGTGAATGTATGAGCGTGAACCTGGAGACCCAAGAAAAGGCGATGTCCGACCGTTCATTCGTCCGAAAGGGACTAATCGGAAAATCAGAACCGATCATGTGGTCCTCTATGCACCCACGTTCGGTCTCAGTTAACGTTGGGTGCAGCTACTTTTGCCACAGCAGACAGTCCTTCCTCCTGGCCAACCGGTCGGAAGTGCTGAACGGTTGGTCAGGAGGAAGGATTGTATGGCCGTACCCACCTTAACAACACTACTCATTACGGAGAATTAAACCTTCCTAGTGAATACTAATTAGTTTTCTTACTGCAGATTTGTTTATAAGAGATCATGGGATGGTCAACCAGTAGTTACCTGTGCAGCTCTGGCAAGGAGGTAAAGGGCAGGAGGAATTAGAGAGCCCACTGATCATGTGCAAGACATGATTTCCTCATAATGCGAGATATATTATTTAAGCTTTAGTTCTCCTTTATGTAAAAGCAAGTTGTCTGGGGGGAAAAAGAAACAACTTACAGAACATTAATGCTGTTTTCATTTAGACACGAGAACGAGAAGACAACCATTAGAGTGAATTCTAATTGTCTATTTGGAGTCTGTCCATAAAGTCTGATTTTGTCCTTAAATGGATTTCAATTGTAAGTAAGAACCTCGTCATGAACATACCAATCAGTCACGTGTTTTATTGTAGAAACATGTTGGCTCTGTTCTTCTATCAGCATGAGATTTTTTCCATAGCAGATTCCATTAACCAATGAAATGTAAATGTTCCCGGCCACGTATAGTTAACCGTATTACCCGTCTGTCGCTCTGTAAACCACAACATTATGGGTGTGTATTGTCTAAATTATAAACTAAGCTTAAAGGCAAACGGCTTAAGATGATTAAATGATCACTTGTAGATGTCAGGATATTACCCGTGTGATGTCTGTTTATTGAACTTTCCACTGGTATAATATCTAGGTGGCTAACTAGCTAATTAATAAGATGCAGACCGTTTAAATATTGTGTTTTTCATAGAAGGCCATTGCTTCTGCAATGAAGTTAAAGGTAGGTTCTCCTCTCACACCTTTTTTATGGACTCTTTGAGTGGTGCAAGGTAGAGATGGACACAAAACCGAACTCGAACCCAAGTTCAAGCCAAACTTTTGACTTTGGACAAACTCAAACTATTCGATCTAGTTTGTTTTTCCGGACTCGTGGCTTTTTTAAAAAAAATTTTAGAATTATTGTAAATTTATTAATTATCGGATTTACAGACCGTTCACTAACCCTAGAATGTATTGATCGCTAACCCTCGAAAGTAGACTTCGATTTCGGTAACCCTCGAAAGTATTGTTCGTTTTCCGTAACCCTCGAATGTGTGGATCTTTTCGCTAACCCTCGAATGTATCGTTTGATAAGCCTTGAAAGTATTGTTCGTTTACGGTAATCCGAGAAGTATCATTCCATTTCGGTAATGCTCGAATTTATCATTCTATTTTCACTAACCTCGAAAGTATTATTTTCATTCAGTAACCCTCGAAAGTATTGTTAGTTTTCGGTAACCCTCGAAAGTATCATTCGATTTTGTAATGCTCGATTTATCGTTCCATTTTCGGTAACTCTCGAAAGTATTGTTGTTTTCGTAACCCTCAAGTATCATTCGATTTCAGTAATGCTCGAATTTATCATTCTATTTTCAGTAACCCTCAAATTGGCCGTAACCCTTGAATGTAGCTTGCACAAAACCTGACAATTGCCTGCTCGTGTTTGAAAGTGCTATAATAAGTTTGGTGACAGTGACATGTTCCCCAGACCATTTCCCAGGTGCCACAGCCATTTACAGTAAGTTACTATGTTAGTTTCGTTGTAAATCACTCTGACTTTTTGAACTATCACTCCCAATTACTTTAATGGGTCCTTATTCGAACTTTCAAACTTTTCGAAGTATAAAGTTCGAAAACGGACTGAAATTTATGAAGGTCGCCATCTCTAATGAAAGGTCCTCTGAGCTTAACCACCAGCAGGCAAATGAATCACAGAGAATATAGGACGAGGACCGCACTTACTGGTGAATCGAACTTTATTGTGACATAGGTATGTGCGTGCGTTGCTTTCTACACGTTCTTTTTACTGGTAAGTATTTTATGTTTGTCATTGTAAAGGGCCAGTTAAGACGAATTATTACTGATCGTAGCCACGTGAGCCATTTACACTGATTACTCATTACACAATCATAAACAGCACAGTTAATAATTAGCAAAATCACAAACATTATATAATAATTAGAAAGGGAAAGTTTAAACATAAACTTGACTTTGGCTTGAAAGCTCCACCAAGCTCGATTTAAGGTGTCTGCATGTGCTGTCAGTCTGAAAACCTGAACCTGTGACACTGCTGAAGGCAATCACCTGACAGGTAATCAGTGCTGAACATGCCTGTAACACAGCTAAACGCAATCAAGACACTGGTTCGGTGCTGATAAAAATAGTAAACACAATCACGAGGCAGAGAATTGCCACTGTAAGGTCTGATACAACTAAATACAATCAGCATACAGGTAATCAGTGCTGATTAGGGCTGCTCACAGGTGACCCCAATCAAGAGGCGGTAATCAGCACTGATTAGAGCTGCTCACAGCTGAATCCAATCAAAAGACAGGTAATTGGCACTGATTAAGTCTGCTCACAGGTGTATCTAATCAAGAGACAGGGTTATCAGCGCTGATTAGATCAGGGCATACCTAGGGGCCCGGGCCCCCCAGCGAGTTTGGGGTGGGCCCTTGACTCCCCCACGAAATCAACGCGATCCAAGACCTGTGCAGCGACCAGACGTTTTTAAACAGCTGATAGCGCGTATGAAGAAACGTACGCTCGATCGGGTCAGGTCTTTTAAACATCTGATCGCCGTATGTTTTCTTCATACACACGACCAGCTGCTAAAAACATCTGTTCGCTGCATAGATTACAGGCTTGTGGCGGGCCCTACTACCGTCTGGGCCCCTCCGCAGTCGCAGGGGTGGTGGGGACGGTAGTTACGCCACTGGATTAGATCTGCTCACAGCCGAATGCAATCAAAGGCAGTAATCAGTGCTGGTTAGGTCGTAGGTATTCAGTGTTCATTGTGCCTTTGACCATGTTTATAAAAGTCAACACACAACAAAGTAAATTCTCCAATAAGCGGATTTGGGATATACTGGTCGTCGTTCTTTAATGTGACTATTACAAAAGTTGCAACATATTAGCTCTAGATCAGGGTAAAAGGGTTCTCTGGAAGTTCGTAAATGCGGCAAAGAAAACCCCTTTGTACTGAGAGCCGCTCTCTATTGTCCACTTAGACAATGCACCATTGCATCTCTATTTGCATTGCAAATGGTGTTATTCCTAAAGAGCTTGGTACATTGGTTGCAGCGGTTGTGTGACCCTGTTTTCTCGCACTGCTGCAACCCCGTTAATGCTGCAACCCCCGTTAATGCTGCAACCCCGTTAATGCTGTGCTGCAAACCCCGTTAATGCTTCAACCCCCGTTAATGTTATATGCTGTGCTGCAACCCCGTTAATGCTGCAACTCACGTTAATGCTGCAACCCCCGTTAATGCTGCAACCCCCGTTAATGCTGCAACCCCGTTAATGCTACACCCCCGTTAATGCTGCAACCCCTGTTAATAGCGGTTAATAGCGGTTCTTCGGTATATCGCCCCACTAATGTGATCTTAAAGATACAAGGCTTTTATATTGAGATATTTCTGAATAACAGTTTTGCTGAAATGTATGTAGCTCTGTAGTGCTGTAGCTAATTCTATCCAGCTACTCCATAAGAACCCAATTTGGTGCTACAGATTCAGCACATCCTAGCACGGTTATTGGAGTTGTATGAGTCATCTCCAAGCTCCACAGACCAGAATGTCAAAACACTGCATGTGGGATGTGTTGTTCTCAGCCATGGAATGTAATAAAATTACACACGAACATCAAACTGGGAACTAACACTTAATTGCATGTTACAGTCTAACAAATGTATTAGTTACGATAGATCACAGTTCATTTACAGAAAAATACCAGCAACAGAGTAATTACGGACAGGCGACCGCGAAAAATGTCCTTCTGACTCAAAACACCGATCTAGGGCACTGCTAACTGGAGATGAACAGGAACCAGCAGTTTTTCTCGATTCCATGGAATATGGCGAAATTCCACGGAACAGAATTCGATTTTTCCACAATGTTGAATTTTAGACTTTGAATGTCGAATTTTCGCCGTTACATTTCGTCGCCCTTTGAAATTACCAAAGTTCACCCAGACTGCCAATTTTTTTAAAACCTCATTTGACCAGTCCGGTTTGAACCTTAACTCGGCACTACTTGCTAACCAAATTTAAAAACAGTTAAAGGAGAATAATACTGATACAATAACTGACTGCTTTTCATCAGTAACTGACAGTTTACAAGTTTCCTCCTCCTCATTCATCAACAAATTTTTCCATTTCAAAGATAGGAGAATTGTCAGTGACAATGACTGTGGAGGGGCCAGAAAGAAGTCACTACTGCATGAGTATAATTCTCCTTAAAATCTTTTACTTTGACTCTCCTGAGATTTATCTTGTAATTGTGCATTTTTTTAAAAAAAATAAACCGGAACTAAAGAAAAACAGACTGATTGCTACTGTTTACTAAAACACAGGGGGAGAAAAGGATCTGTCCAATAAACTGCTCTGTATTTTTTTTTTTTTGTTTTTTTTCGTTTTAGCGGAGGATATCAAGGAGGAAGTGACTGGGCTGTCTGCTCTAGTATTAGATTTGACAACATAACACAGGATTTCAATGTAATGTTGAAATCAAGTGATACATCAATTTAACAAGCAATTTTTTGGGTTTGGTCATGTATAATATATGTTCTTAGCTGCCATTCTATGCAAGCATAGGTTTAAATCTGTGTGCAATAGAAAAGATGAAGATTATATATCCTATTACTAAACACAACCTTTTAATATGCATGGACACGGGATCGGGGGTGCGCAAAGCGCTGTGGAATGTGTGCACTGGGAGGGGGGGTGCATGGCGGGGTCTGCAGTAAATATATATACAAAAGCCCTTGACACATTATGTAACAACCTATAATTGGTGGACGGCTCTGGTCCGTGAGGGAGGGGGGTGGTAGATGTAAACATGTGTACATGGTTAGTTGTAGCACCTTTAAAGGGGAACTAATGTCAAGCATTATAAATGATAGTGAATAACTATTCCTTTCCATGTCTAAGCTCAGTTGGAAATGTTCACCTGAAACAAGGCCAGAAAAAGGAAGAGGATTTGGACTGACAGCTGCCAATTATAAAGAAGGTGGGGATGGTCCCATTACCTCCGCTGCCCTGTGCTGTACTGATGACACTTTTCATAGTCTATGCAATTACATTTTTGTGCGCATCGCATGCGCTGCGATAGGGGTACATCAAAGTTTCGATTTTGCTCCGCCGTGGGGGTTCATGTTCGCTTCCTAGTGGGGCCTCACCCTTAACTTTCAGGGGTTTTGAAAACCAAACTGTTCGGAACTTCGAATATTCAATATCAATTTTTTTGACATGGAATATCTATATTGACTTTAATATCTATATTGCATGTCCAAAACAATTAGATTTCGACACATTTGACCTTTATTGGATTCGTTATAAAATTCTTAAAACTTTTTCAAAATTCGAAAATCCGATTTCGGAGCGAAACTTACTTAGGATTTGCATTCACTGTCTGGGCAGCTCTGCCCAAATCGAGGCCTCTGTCAAACCCGCTCTTAATAGAGACGGACCAACCACATTGGTAGCTTGGTGAAACTACACAGAGTTTTGTGAAGTCGACAGGAGTTGTGCTTATCTAATGAGAGGTACAAAAATTATCCCGGGCTGTTCATTTGCCTAAACCAATCAGATGTTGACTATTTACTGGTCTACTACAGTTAGAAAATATTAATAACTGGAAAGCTGGAAAAATTGTATAGGGACATGTATCAGTGTTCAAAATACAAACAGATGAAGAAGACACAAAAGGGCCACTACAGTACCACTTCTTTATCGAAATCCGGGGGTCCTGGCTTTCTGTGATTCCATCACCTAGCGCAAGTGGTTTCGGGATCCGTCTGCCTCTCCCTGTGCCCATAGCTGTTAAGCGTAGGCTAGAGAGAGGCAAATTTGGCTGTCTTCCAAACCTGCCCTCCCTTTCTGCTCTCAGCTAACTGGCAGTAGAGATGGACACAAAACGAACTCAAAAACACAAAAAAAAAAAAAGTTCATGTGAATAGTGGCAGTTAATATAGTGCCAAGTGCACAATAAATAAATAAATGTAGGCCAAGGTATGAAAAATATGTCCGAAGTGAGTGAGTGCTAAAAAAACACGTGCTCACTCACCCATGCACAGTAGGCATTATGGGAAGCTGAACTTTCGACCACCCTGCCTTAAGGCTTTGACCAAGATCCATATCACCTCAAACCAGATGGGGAACCTGGGAGGTGCTCCCCCTCCCATGTAAAGGCACACATCTCTCAACCAGGCAACTGGCAAGAGTCGATACTTCACGTCAGTCATGCCCCTTCCCTAATAAACCCACAGGGCTGACCATACTGTGCTTGACATTTACTGTATTTCCAATATGTAATATGGAATATACAACTTGGAAAGCAAATAAACAAAAACAAAAACTGTATAGGAAATGAAATAGCTATGGTCTATCGAAGTTTACTTCATTTTTCTGTTTTTGATTGTGTTATGTCAAGATAGTATAATCACGTCCTATAATAAGTGCGGCATGTCGTCTGCAGTCTTCGTGTAGTTCAGACCCGGGGGACCCAGTGCATTTCTGGACAATTATCTTTAGATTATTAAACCGTGGAATGAAACATGTTTACTTTTGCTGCTCAGAGACAAGAAGAAGCACTTTATCCTCAAGATTGGACGCAGGAGTAAATTGATTAAATTCCAGACTTTGCTAAAAGTAAATGCACATATCAAGGATACTATTGGCCACTAATTGGGGGGGAGAACATTTGCCCTTTAACATTCTTTCTACCAGGATTTCTTTGGCCACTCCCCCTGAAGTCCCCTGTACTGTATGTACTGTATTGTAATGTACATTTCACTTTACTGTAATGTACTGTATGTACTGTCTGTATGTACTGCACTCTATGTACTGTATGTACTGCACTCTATGTACGTATGTACTGTATGTACTGCATGTAGCCTTATGCATGTACTGCACTGTATGCACTGTATTACGTATGTACTGCGACTGTATATGCCACTGTATGTACTGTATGTACTGCTATTGACTTGTTACTTATTACTATATATACTGACTGTATGTACTGCACTGTATGTACTGTATGTATGCACTGTTATGACTGTAATGTACTGTATGTACTGCACTGTATGCACTGTATGTACTGTATGTACTGCACTGTTGTCACTGTAGTCACTGTATGTACTGCACTGTATGTACTGTATGTACTGCACTGTATGTACTGTATGTACTGCACTGTATGTACTGTATGTACTGTATGTACTGTACTGTAATGTACTATATTCACTTTACTGTAATTTACTGTATGTACTGCACTGTATGCACTGTTATGTACTGTACTGTAATGTATCATGTACTGATCTTTACTGTACAGTAGTTGTCTGAAGGTGTACTGTACTGTACTGTACGATGTACTATATTACTTATGTATGTACTGGTATGTACTGTTATGACTGTATCGTACTGTACTGGTAATGTACTATATTCACTTTACTGTAATTTACTGTATGTACTTGCACTGTATGTCACTGTAATGTACTGTACTGTAATGTACACGAGATGTAGCTATGTACTGTAACTGTAATGTACTTTATGTACTGTATGTACTGTATGTACTGTACTGAATGTACATATTCACTTCACTTTACTGTAATGTTGTATGTACTGACTGTATGTACTGTATGTACTGCACTCTATGTACTGTATGTACTGTATGTAATGCACTATGTGCCTGTATGTCTGTAGTACTGCACTGATGTACTGCACTGTATGTACTGTAATGTCGCCTGTATGTACGGCACGTATGTATGATGTACTGCACTGTATGCAGTACTGGTTTTGACTGTATGCACTGTATGTACTGTATGTACTTACTTAATCGTATGTAACTGTACTGCCTGTAGTACTGTAGTACTGTCACTGTATGTATGTACGGTAACTGTTGTACTGCACTGTATGTACTGTATGTACTGCACTGTATGCACGTATGTGACTGTATTACTGTATGTACTGTACTGTATGTACTGTAGTACTGTACTGTACTATATGTACTGTATGTACTGTACTGTAATGTACTATATGTACTGTATGTACTGTACTGTAATGCACATATGACTGTATGTATGCACTGTACTGACTGAGTACTGTATGTACTGTATGTACTGCACTGTATGCACTGTTTACTGTGTAGTACTTATGTACTGTATATCCTGTACTGTAATGTACTATATATTTACTGTATGGGACTGTACTGTAAATGTTACTGTATGTACTGTATGTACTGTACTGGCAATGTACTAGATGTACTGTATGTACTGTCACTGTAATGTACTATATGTACTGTATAGTCTGTATGTACTGTACTGCATGTACTATATGTACTGTATGTACTGTACTGTATATGTACTATAGTGTACGGTATGTACTGTATGTACTGTACTTTATGTACTGTATGTACTGTAATGTACTATATGTACTGTATGTACTGTACTGTATGTACTATATGTACTGTATTTACTGTACTGCAATGTACTATATGTCTGTATGTACTGTACTGTAATGTACTATGTACTGTATGTACTGTATGTACTATATATACTGCACTGTATGTACTGCACTGTATGTACTGTATGTACTGCACTGTATGCACTGTATGTACTGTACTGTAATGTACTACATGTACTGTATGTACTGTATGTACTGTACTGTAATGTACTGTAGTACTATATATACTGCACTGTATTCACTGTATGTACTGCAACTGTATGTACTGTAAGACCAGAGTTTTGTTAGTATATCATTTTACTGATGTCTCATATTTCAAAATATTCACATTAAAACCATTTCCACTAAATTACAGGTCAGAAACATGTTTTGTATCTCATTTTTAATGTAATCCCTTATACACCGGGTTGATTCGGTTGGGTTGATCAGAATAGTGTATAAATAACTACCCCAAAATAGAGAATTAAAAGAGAATATATATAATTTAAGGGGGATACAGTTTTATTCATAGAACTCCCCACCCTTTCATACAGCAACTATTAGCTGATGAACACCGTAAGTGGAAACACGTTGCGAGGATAATATTGTGATACCTGTTCGTTGCGAGATTAATATTGTGCATACCCTGTTAGTTTAGTTAAACTGCAAGAAAGGGCAGTGAGGAAATCAGGAGACACTGCCGGGTGACATCAGTCGAGCGGGACAGAGTTGGGCATGTACGCCGGAAAGCAAGTACCCCCTATGTTAAGTGGCCTTGGATGCCCCAAACCAGGAGACACGCGAGTGCTGGAGGCTACACGACACCGAGATAGAGGTGCCACGAACGGACTGCACACCCAGGGGAACTCTTAACCCTAAGCTGGGACGATTGGAGTTGAGTCCGATAAGTATCTGAAAGTTGACCATACATTGTAACAAAGTTACTAACAAACTTATCTCCACGTTGTAAAGTGATATTGTGCATACAGAGGATTTGATACAATTCAATCCACCAACAGGGGGATGCTTGAACACCTTTTTCTGGGAAGTGATTAGACTGGTACCAATGTTTAACTGGTACACTACTGAAGGACTAGAGTCTGTAGAGCCAAGTATTTTAATCATCACATACCGGGTTTTTATATATGAGATAGATCTTTTATTGTTTTCCTGATTTTTATTGTTTCCAGTGAATGTTATTTAAAGTGTAATACATTTAGAGTGGCCAGACACTGTGGGATGTTTTTATAGATAGTCGTTGTATGAAAGGTGGGGAGTCTAGAATAAAACTGTATTATTATATTCTCTTTAATTCTCTATGTAGGGGTGGTGTATTATATATTATTCAAAGCGTTCCATAAGGAATACGTTTTGGAGTCTTAGTGGGATCCAGACTATGATCCGGGTATATTTTTAGGAGGGATCCATATTACTTGTTTGATCGGAATATTGACCATGCATCACCATCTGTCCAATAGACGGCCTGGCAATATCGGCAGCCTGTCGATAACAAGGGGATCAGACTGGTGGAGAACTTTCTAATAATTCCAACCGTGGTTGGTTATCTTTGTTGGATTTCAAACTGTAGATGGAGCAGGGTTATAGTTGGATCTGGACTTCCTGGTTGTGTTGGTTGTGCAACCATCTGAATGTGCCCTCTTCAAAGTACATAGTACAGAGAGACATGTTCAGGAAACGGAGGGGCCCAGCTTCAGACAACAAACAGTCCCAACATTTTGCTGGAGCAAGCTTTAGACGTGGACCCGGCTGGACCAACCAGTGACACTTGGAACCTTCCAGTCCAAGCCCATTGTGGGACAAGCCTTGTGTAGGTCCCTCTGTTAGTGACAGTAGCACCGCATACTGTAGCATTTAACCTCACAGACAGACATACAAGTAACTATCTGATCCCCTATTTCTGATCATCTGCAGAAGTTTGCAACACAGAAACCTCAATAGTCAACGCTGCAGGAAATCTAAGAACTGATCTCCTAACAGGGATATTGTATCCCATGAGACTTTGAACTCCAACAAATATTTTTAAACCTAAAGTATGAAGATGATTGCAAATGGTCATAAGAAACCTTGGTACTTAACCGCAGGCTTATTTAAGTTGACTATGGTTTACAAGATGTGAACACATTCGACTTAAAGGGTATCTCCACTGATAAAAGTCACCCTGGGTGTAAGGATAGATATGTGGAAGGTGGAAATGTTACCTGGCAATAATCATGTCTGTGAGCAGTAGTTTAGAAGAAATCAATGAGTTTCTCCCTGAACGCTGTGGATGGTGCAGGTTCGCCCACTTTCATTGACTGCCTGTTTGGGAAATGTCCGACGCACTGTTCCTTAGTGCATGCGCAGAAGTGTGAGGATCCGTCAGGATGCTGCATGTGTGATCTTACTGGTTGGTCAATCACACACACACAAAACCACACACACACACAACACACACACACACACATACACACACACACAATGATTAATGTACAATGTAATGGACCATTAAATGACCATCACAGCAGCTTGCTGAGTTCACTAATTAATGGAGGAGTAATCAGGTTCCCTGCCTTTGTTACAGTATTGTGGGAAGAGGGTTTTAAACTTGTCCTTCCTTGTTTCTTCCTGCATGATTTGCGTAAAAATGAACTTAGAGAGTCAGGGAGGAAAGATTTCTTACTCAATCAAGTGGGTGTGTCTACTACCATGATGATGCCACATTGAGTGACAGCACCCCGCATATGGGAGACAACCCCCCCTGGAGCTAGCACAACTTTCCCATGCTGCTGCTAACAAACAAAGGGGGAATCCTGAAAAAAGGTAGGGGAGGGTTGGGGGATGGGGTACTTTAAAATAAACCAAAAAAATGCTTTTTCCTCAGTGAGATACCCTTTAAATCATTACATTATTATCTCAGATAGAGAGGAAATGGAAATAATATTACGAGATGTTTGTAAAGGCCTGTGGTGCTACTTATAGACCAAGGAACACAGTCGACACGTAATAGAAGGCATGACCCCCAGAGAACACACTGCTTTCCTGGATATGATCTTGATGTGTACTGTAGGAGAGTTCATAACTAAACCGAACATTTCTAGGAAGGCACAGATGATCCCTGTTTACCATATGTTTATTTTTAGCCATGCTGTACAACACTAGTTCATATTTCTACATAGGTTTAACAGTCAAACAGTAAATCATGTTACAAATACTCTCTTAATGTTTTAAAGTTTTTATTAAACTCTTAAGCATGATAATGACCCAGCTAATATATTGAATACATTTAATAATAGAATGACACCATAGAAAGGAAAATCTAGTAACCAATCAGAAATGTGACTGTTAACATTCTAACTGCAAAGGACCAAAGGCTTGGTACACATGGGTGTATTTATATAAAAACCGCATTACCAGAATAAATTACACCAAATGTCTGATGGAACTTTCATCTGATGTGGACAAAGTTTCAACCAACATTGATCGGTTGCGGATAAAACAGTATCTCCGATATTTTCACTTCATTGATTAAAATACTAAATATCGACCCATGTGTTCCTATCTAAATGATTTGCTGGTGTGTTGATTTAGCACATGATACAATAAGTGACAGATGAATTAAATAGGTGCAAATTCAAAACTATCTTGGAAGGGGATCCTTTAAGGAGTTCCTTAAAGTGGAATTAAAATTTAAAACCAACACCCTCATTTTCTTGTGTCCAGCATCTAAAGAAGAATCTAAATTGCTGGCCCCTTCCCCTTTGGAGTACATACATTGGTCAAAACACTTACTCAAGCATCTGCTGCAATTCACTTTCACCCCTGCTTCCTCCCTTGGGCTGGAAAAGCAAGGGAATGTACCACTTTGGGGGTGCATGTATTCCCCCTTTGGCCAGGTCGGTGATGAAGATTGGGATACAGGATCCAATCTGATGTATTCCCAGGCCAGAATTCCAAATCCTCTCCCAGGATCAATAAAAATGGAGCAGGGGTGGTTTTAGCTTTTTCCCAATATCTGCCCATTTATGTTTATGAACATAAAGTATAACAACCAAAGTACAGGGAACATCACACAACTTGATTTAATTAAACAGATAACAGGATTGTAAAATTCCAAGTTAGTCTAGGACATTCAACCACTTCCTAGTTCCTGGGATATTTAGGACATTTTATAATCTGCATTTAATTAATCCTTGTCATTGATGGTCCCTGTATCTGGGTGTATATAAGTTTGTCTGTTTCAGCTCTGAATATAGCGCCGTGGCTGAATTATGTTTTTATAAAAGATTGAAATATTAGCCAATCACCAGGCCTTGCCATTAATTTAATTTTTATTCTTAGGTTGGTAAGGCCAACAGGTACGACACCCTTTACTGCTCACAACATACTCTTATCCTGACACCCCTGTGCCCCCTGAAAGTTGTTGTATCAGTTGTTCAGGTCAGAAATTTTCTGGCATCATCAGAGAGAAGACAAATGCTGAGGCCCACCCTTGTCTAATGCTTCTTGATCTGGCCCCTGGTCATAGTGTATCCTGGTGTCTCCTCAGCACCCCAATATAGGACACAAAGAATCCCAGTCTGGTCTTTTACATCACATTCAATCAGTTTCCCTTTCTATTCCTTCTTATCTCAATCCTACAATTATTGGAACAACCCAACATCCTTTCTATTAGCCCCAGCCAAGTGTCCGATTTGTTTATGAGATGATTCTAGCAATCTTGGGAGCCAGCCAAGGATGGAGGAGGACTGCACATAAACTGGGGTTGGATGGAGGAGGACACTGAGATCCACAGTTCAGTAAGTTCCGGAAATAATTCTAATATTACTAAATAACGTCAGGTCATCAGTGGCCTGGGAATGTATAGACTATCACCAGGACATATCAAGCAAGAACTCCAAAACCTTATTTAATTCTTTCCTCTTCCTCCCAAATTTCTCTATCCCAATTCTATTTTTAATACTGGTCAAACCATTGGAACCGTTATCCTTTATCTCAAACACAACTTTCATCAAATGTAATTAAAATTGCATTTAAACTACCCAAAACAGATAATTTTCAGCTTATGGACTTTTTTTTTAAAATCTACCTTTATGTGCTATTTGATAGGTTAAAGTCCACCAGTCGCTGTTCAGCCAGAAGTCCGCGCGTGTTTTGCAATAGTCATATCCTAGGCTGGCAGTAAGGTTTCAATGCGATCAGCAAACTTTGCCTGTTATTTATTTGGCTTGAAAGAGACAAATTTTCTATTCTTTCATTTCTTCTTCTCTTTTATTCTACTGCTTTTGAGCTTTTGTTGGACTAACAATTCTGTTAACTGGTGAGGGCTGACTGGTGAATGGAGGGATGACTGAACACGTGACTGGGTGAACGGAGTCTGGGAGGCGCTGAACCTGACTGGTGAACTGAAGGGCTGACAACTTCTTATTGGTTAACTGGAGGGCTGACTGAACACTGACTGGTAACTGAAGGGCTGACTGAACACTGACTGGTGAACTGGAAGTCTGGAGGGACTGGACTGAACACTGACTGGTGACTGGAGGGCTGGCAACTCTTACTGGTGAACTGGAGGGCTGACTGAACACTGACTGGTGAACTGAATGGCTGACCTGAACACTGACTAGTGAACCGGAGGGACCTGACTGAACACGACTGGTGGACACAGTGACTCTGTGCCCACAGTGATTGACACATTAGTTGCCCACAGTACATGTGGCTGTCTACAATGTTCCTATATACTAAAAGGTGTCGAGTGCATGGTTCACCGACACAAAGCTCGGAGCCACATCATCAACCCTCCTTTCACTGTTGCACACTTTTGGGAAGCAACCCCCTACGCACCCGAGCCACGAGGACCTTAATGCCGTTCCCAGGAGAGGGTCAGATAGATAGAGGAAGAGAGAGAGAGTGAGAGAGGAGGGAAAGAGGAGAAAGAGAGGAAGAGGAGAGAGTGAAGGAGGAGAGTAGAGAGAGAGAGAGAGAAAGAGAAGGGGGGAGAGAAGAAGGAGAAAGAGAGGGAGGGGGGAGAAAGAGAGAGAAGGAAAAGGGGGAAGGGGGGAGAGGTCTTTAAATGCAGGATTGAACGATTCTTCAAGAATCGGGGGTTTGCTAATTGGTATATAAGTTTGCCTATTGGTGGCCTACTTAATGTGGCAGCAGAGGCAGATCCGGGCAAGAGACAGGAAAGTGCAGGAGGTGGGGAAGAAATTGTGGTATTAGAAGGACAAGCATTAAAGGCCATTGTTGTTTGATGTAATCAGTCTGGACATGGGGCATTGGGCTTAGGACTAATGTCACTAGGCTTGTTTGTGTTCTGACTCTTCTCAAGATTTTCATTTAAAGGCAGATTTGGTCTCCATGTTATATAACCGTAATTGATAATTTGCTATGAGGGAGGGGTATGTATACCAAACGCTTGTAGTTGGCGGACTAATGTGTTCCCTGCATATAAACATTTCGGTTTATTATTTAGTTTATTATTTAATTTATGTTTAGTTATTTATTTATGTTTATTATTGCATTATATGATGGAGATGGTGAAGCCAAGCACCGGCTGCAAGGATTGAAGGTTATTGAAGGCATGACCGTACGGTTTTGCAAAGTCGTTTATTTATCTGTGATACCAATAGGACACTTGCAATGAAACATTGGAAAACAGGAGAGGTGCATTGTGGGCTTTAAAGATGCCACACAGGACATGACATGCATGTTAGCAATAAAACCAGGTCAATCCACAAAGAAGTAGGTTTTTATATGATCTGTTGTATTCTTTTAACATAAATCATTGCCAGTGGGCTTTGCGTGACAATTCTCCCAAGCTATTAATCAGTATTGGGAAACCCATAGGTTTATCTGGTGGGGCGTACCACCGTTGTACACGTGTTCACATCTGGCCCACCACCCTGCCACTTCTCGTTACCATTCATATCACGTACTAGATGCCAAGAAGACAAACATCAGTGTCAAACACAAGCGGTTCTTGGTCGAGGTGCCACACTAAATATTCCGACGAAATGACATCCAAATGCACAGAAGATGAAGTGGAAAGTCAACACAGGTTGTTGAGACCTGTTAAAGGGGTGTGTTATAAAGGTGTTGTTCTGTGTCCTAACTTTAATAAACAACCTTAACTGACCCTTCCAACGTTCACGTTCAATTCGACAGCACTTCACCCCCTTTTAGGGGCTCATTTATTGATTGAGGCAAAGAGTGTTTGCCAACAACAGGATACATTTTGGGCTTAATGGTCTTGGGTTTCCCCACTCAAACCGTAAACAGCCATAACTTTGGACAAAACGAGAAAGGTCGTGTACTTGGATGAACGAATGTGCAAGAGTTTTGACCTAAGATTTCAGATCTTTTTTGGAAAGTTTGAAATCTGTCTCTCCATGGATTCAATGATATGTTTGCTTGGAAAAGACTATCATCTAACTAAGATGGAAAACGTCGTACAATCGTAAATGCAGGAATTCCTTAAAGTCGAGGTATGGGCAAAAATACGAAGACGCTAGCATTCAAGCATCAAACATATACATACTTCGGTAAAAAGATCGGCGGCACACGCCACACGAGTCCAGAATCAAAGAACTTCAACCAGGCTCTAACGTTCGACCTTCCGCATATGCCGTTGCGATAAGTATCGCCATAGTTTGAATAATGGTTCAGGGCGTCCGCACGTCGTAAGCTTTGAAACATCGGGGCCCGAGTCGAAATCCTCACCCGTTCGTTGCATAAGTAAAAGTCTGCGATTGGAAAATCTGAAATCCGAAAAAGCCAGAGCTGTTGGATCGGGCGTAAATTGAGTCCCATCTCTTTGTCATCAAACCATGAAACTGCCAGTAACAGCTCCATGGAATCCTTGCTGGAGAACCCGGCCGGGCACTTTGCAAGATTACCTATTGTCCTGAATTCCGTTTCTGAGGGCACCCTTCTGAACCTTCCCAGTGGGTCCTCCCATAGTAACGGTAGTGTGTTTTAGCTCGAGAGGAGCTAGTTGCCTGTGAATAACAATTGGGATGTTACTGGGCTTCACCGAGACAAATTTGTGATTTTCAGGAATAGACCGTAACTGGATTTGGCAAGACTGAGGCGGCGTGACGAACCTCGAATTGGTTGGCCAACCGTGGCTGAACTCAGTGGTAACAGGTACGGATGATACATAACATTCCAAGTGAATCCCGGGAGGCGTCCAATTGCCGCGCTGGGAGTCAGGATTTGTCCCCTCCCTGCAAGTGGAATTGATGATGGTGAGCTCAACATAAATATATATGAGCAGACAGCTGGGAAAGTAGAGATTGACTAACTGCGGAGTGAAATTCCAAAAACCCAGAAAGCTCTTTTTAAACCCCGTAGGATCTCGGATTTTTAAATTGTGCTACACGTGTTACATTTTGTCCGACTTTGAGGGCTTGACCACACTGCGCCACTGGTGCGCGTGACACCATCTAGCGCATTCCAATCCCGCATTTTTTTGTCATTGCATGTGGCTTCATTGTTGAAACATGGGCATGCAACAATCTCGCATGCACGCAACGCGCTCGTCGCACACCAGGAACCTGGCATTTGCGGCTCGCTGGGGGCATTAGTGGCCTCCAAATTTCCACCTGATACTTGGCTATTTAAAAACCGGTTTTACCTTAGATTTCTTCAGGCCGAACTCGTTTCTTATTGACTGTGTGCCTTCTGTGACCTTAAAGTCGTGTTTTCCGGTTTTCGACACAGTCTAATTGAAAAAACCATGAATATTCACATCTTCCTGAAACTATCTTCCGTAGTTTGTCACGGTAAAAATCTAAGATCGTATGCGAAAGTGGGGAATTTACGAATAATCAATTTCATCTGGGTTGTAGAATCAGATCGGAATAACCCATTTTCCCATAGTATGGCTTTATCAAAACCGCCATAGAGGTTTTTTTAAAACAAAATTCTTCATCGTAAAGGTATCCCACTGGAACGAACAAATTTACGTTTTATTGAAGAACGGCATGTACAGGAGCTTGTGTCTTACCTCCTGTTCTTCCATAAACTTGCAGGAGCTGGGAGACAGTAAGGTACTACCTTATCGCTTGTCCTGCTTCGCCGCCGAGTAGTTCAGACAGGTCCCTACGGCCTCTGTCTTCTATTCACATGACCCGCATCGCATTTGTTCATAGAATAAGAGTCCTCAGGTCTAGAGAATGGCCAAACTTCATAACGTTCGGAATCCGTTTTTTGAACTTTCGACCTTCAGCACAGTTTCGAAAGTCCAACAATTAAAAGTCAATGGGAGTAATAGTTTGAAAAGTTTGGAGTGTTTACGATACACTAACTAATTGGTACTTTGTCGAAGGCATACATTGGAGGTTAGCGAACGTAAATTATAGTTTACGAAACGATCCATACCTTCTCGAGAGTTACGAAAATTAACATACATTTCGAGGGTTCCCAAAATCAAAGGCTACATCCGAGGCTGCACAAACGTAAATTCAGGTTATTGAAATG
>JAACNH010003861.1:0-26747 GCA_019447015.1 Hymenochirus boettgeri
AGTGTTGGGTCCAGGGGTGTGTGAAATCAGTAGTGTTGGGTCCAGGGCAGTGTGAAACCAGAGATGATAGGTTCAGTGATGTGTGAAACCAGCAGTGATAGGTTCAGGGGTGTGTGAAACCAGAGTTAATGGGTTTGGGTGTGTGTCAAACCAGCAGTGTTGGGTCCAGGGGTGTGTGAAACCAGTAGTGTTGGTGGTTCCCAGGGCAGTGTGAAACCAGAGGTTGATGGGTCCAGGGTGTGTGAAACCAGTATGTGATAGGTTCAGGTGTGTGTGAAACCAGAGTTGATGGGTTTGGGTGTGGTGTCAAACCAGCAGTGTTGGTCCAGGGGTTGTGAAACCAGCATTGTTGGGTCCAGGGTGTGTGTGAAACCAGTAGTGTTGGGTCCAGGGCAGTGTGAAACCAGGGTGATGGTCCAGGTTGGTGAACCAGTAGTGTTGGGTCCAGCAGTGTGAAACCAGAGGTTGGATGGGCCCGGGGTGGTGTACACCAGTAGTGATCGGTTTCAGGTGTGTGTGAACCAGTAGTAATAGGTTCAGGGGTATGAAACCCAGAGTGATGGGTCCTGGTTTCGATTCAGAACTATCAGTTTTGAAAATCCACAGATCCAAAAAAGGTGAGTTTTTAATGTATTGTAACCTTTAGAGATTATACTTATTTCCATATAACCCCATTCTAACTTGTTCCCATGTGAAACTTAAGGATATTATCTGTGTGCCTACACCAGTTTCCTCCAATTTAATTAGCCTAATCCAGGGTCCTGAGGGGTGTGTGAAACCAGAGTGATGGGTTCAGTGTGTGTGTGAAACCAGTAGTGTTGGGTCCAGTGTGTGTGAAGCTAGTACTGTTGGTCCCTGGGTGTGTGAAACCATGGTGATGAGTCCAAGGGTGTGTGAAACCAAAAGTGATGAGTGTGAAACCAGTAGTGATGGTTTTCAGGGATTTGTGACACCAGCACTGATGGGTCCAGGGGTGTGTGAAACCAATAGTGTTGGGTCCAGGGGTGTGTGAACCAGTAATGTTGGGTCAGGTGTGTGTGAAACCAGTAGTGTTGGGTCCAGGGGTGTTGAAACCAGAGTGATGGGTCCAGGGTGTGTGAAACCAGGTGAGGGTCCAGGGTGTGTAGACCAGAGTGATGGGGTCCAGGGGTGTGTGAAACCTGTAGTGATAGGTTCGGGGTGTGTGAAACCAGAGTTGATGGGTTGGGTCAAGGGGTGTGTGAAACCAGTAATGTTGGGTCCAGGTGTGTATGAAACCAGTAGTGTTGGGTCCAGGGGTGTGTGAAACCAGAGGTGATGGGTCCAGGGTGTGTGAAACCAGAGGTGATGGCTTGAGGGGTGTGTGAAACCAGTAGTGATGTGTCCAGAGGTGTGTGAAACCAGTAATGATGTGTCCAGGGGTGTGTGAAACCAGTAATGATGTGTCCAGGGGTATGTGAAACCAGTAGTGTTGGGCCCAGGGGTGTGTGAAACCAGTATGTTGGGTCCAGGGGTGTGAAACCAGAGTTAATGGGTCCAGTGGTGTGTGAAACCACAAGTGATGGTTCCGGGGTGTGTGAAGCCATAATGTTGGGTCCAGGGGTGTGAAACCAGTAGTGTTGGGTCCAGGGGTGGTTGAAAGCATGTATGTTGGGTCCGGGGTGTGTGAAACCAGAGTGATGGTTTGAGGTTGTGTGAAACCATGTAGTATTGGGTCAAGGGGTGTGTGAAACCAGTGGTGATGAGTCCAAGGGTGTGTGTGAAACCAAAAGTGATGAGTGTGAAACCATAGTGAGGGTTCAGGGATGTGTGACACCAGCACTGATGGGTCCAGGGTGTGTGAAACCAATAGTGTTGGGTCCAGGGGTGTGTGAAACCAGTAATGTTGGGTCCAGGTGTGTGTGAAACCAGTAGTGTTGGGTCCAGGGGTGTGTGAAACCAGAGGTGATGGGTCCCAGGTGTGTGAAACCAGAGGTGATGGGTCCAGGGTGTGTGAGACCAGAGGTGAGGGTCCGGGGGTGTGTGACCCTGTAGTGATAGGTTCAGGGGTGTGTGAAACCAGAGTTGATGGGTTGGGTCAAGGGGTGTGTGAAACCAGTAATGTTGGGTCCAGGTGTGTATGAAACCAGTAGTGTTGGTCCAGGGTGTGTGAAACCAGAGGTGATGGGTCCAGGGTGTGTGAAACCAGAGGTGATGGCTTGAGGTGTGTGTGAAACCAGTAGGTGATGTGTCCAGAGGTGTGTGAAACCAGTAATGATGTGTCCAGGGGGGTGTGAACACCAGTAATGATGTGTCCAGGGTATGTGAAACCAGTATGTTGGGCCCAGGGTGTGTGAAACCAGTAATGTTGGGTCCAGGGTGTGTGAAACCAGAGGTAATGGGTCCAGTGTGTGTGAACCACAAGTGATGGTTCCAGGGGTGTGTGAAGCCAGTAATGTTGGGTCCAGGGGTGTGTGAAACCAGTAGTGTTGGGTCCAGGGTGTGTGAAAGCAGTAGTTTTGGGTCCGGGGTGTGTGAAACCAGAGGTGATGTTTGAGGTGTGTGTGAAACCAGTAGTATTGGGTCAAGGGGTGTGAAACCAGTAGTGAGTGTCCAGAGGTGTGTGAAACCAGTAATGATGTTTCCAGGGGTGTGTGAAACCAGGAAAGTTGGGTCCAGGGGTGTGTGAAACCAGTATTGTTGGTCAGGGGTGTGTGAAACCAGAGGTGATGGTCTGGGGTGTGTGAAACCAGTAGTGTTGGGTCCAGGGGTGTGTGAAACCAGTAGTGTTGGGTCCAGGGTGTGGTGAAATCAGTAGTGTTGGGTCCCGGGCAGTGTGAAACCAGAGGTGATGGGTCCAGGGGTGTGTGAAACCATAGTGATAGGTCCGGGGTGTGTGAAACCAGAGTTGATGGGTTTGGGTGTGTGTGAAACCAGCAGTGTTGGGTCCAGGGGTGTGTGAACCAGTATTGTTGGTCCAGGCAGTGTAAACCAGAGTGATGGGTCCAGGGGTGTGAAACCAGTAGTGATAGGTTCAGGGGTGTGTGAAACCAGTAGTGATAGGTTTAGGGGTGTGTGAAACCCGCAGTGATGGGTCCTGGTTTCGATTCAGAACTATCAGTTTTGAAAATCCACAGATCCAACAGAATTTTCAAAAACTGGAACATTTTGTGAACTGGATATTCAAAAAGCGAAAATCGAATGTTACAAAACTGCAATTAAATCAAAGATTATGATTAAAAATTTAAAAAACTTACAATTCAATAAATTGACAACAATTAAGTTTGGATTTTTGAATCTTCAATGGTTTCCAAAGAATCACTGTCGGAAAAGCAATCTAGTTTTGTTCAGCTCTAGCAACCAGAAGCCAGGGGAGGATTGCTGAGCGGCAAATGACCCCCCCCCCCCCCCGGGCTTGTCTCCAATGAAAATGTAAGCTGCCACAGAAGCTATTATAAGCTATTCCTTTTCAGACTGTCAGATTAATAGAAGCCCGCCAGTGTTATCAGCCCTCTAGATCATTAGCCAGTGTTTTAAAGCCCTCTAGTTCATTAGCCAGTGTTGTCAGCCCTCCAGTTTATTAGTTATTAATTTACCCCCACCCCCAGAGCTTACCTTTATTTCTTCAAATTTTCTAGCATCTGCAGCTCCGTCCCCACGAGATCTCCTGCTCCCTCCAGCTTCCTTGGCCTTCAAGGTAATTTTTCGGTAGCACATACATCATGTAGTAGTAGTATAGTGCATGGGATGAAGTAGTGACCATGAAAGAAGGTAGAAAAAATATTACCTTCTATGAAAATTGCCCATACCCTCTTCAATCAGGGTTGCCAGACTGGGGCTGGAGCCCTTGCTGGTCTTGGGATTTGTCTCCTGCAGTTGGGACAATCCTGTTCTATCAGAAATTCTGGCAACCCAACTTTTCCTAGATGCCATCTGCACAAGACCTGTACCATAACAGGGAATGTGTATCACAATTTGATAATAACGGTATTGGTGGACGTGTTTCTAAAGAATGTGGGGCTTGTTTTAATAAATGATGCCAGTGAAATGTAATTAAGATTATAGACTCTTACTCGCATCTTGCTAATTCTTGGCAGCAGATTGCGCATTGCAGTAATTATTGGAAGTGTTTTGGGATTAATGAAGGGGAGTTGATTCAAACAGATTAATCAAGAGATTAACCTATTGACTGTTCATTTTATATCATTTTAATCGCTATAGTATGTGCTTTAGAAATGCAGATCTTCCTAATCTAGCAAATATCATGTTCACCAGAATAGCAACTGCATAGATCTTCCCTGTTCACTTATCTGCTCAACCCCCATCCTGTTGGCCATTGGAAATAACTATTTGTGTAAAGAAAACATCACTCACTTCCCTTTAATCTCTATAAAGCACTTTACTAGAAAACAGTAAATGTCATACTTTCCCTTTAATCTTTTGAAAGACATTGGAAATGACACCTTTTCTCTGTAATCTCTGCATTATTAACATGGTAAATGGCACATTTTTCTTTTAATCTCTGGATTGAATAAAGAATTAAATAGTACACATCACCTTTATTCTCTGCATTGAAATAATTTTAAAGGGTATGCCCACCCTTAAAAATATTTTTTGATATGATTCCCCCTGTCCCCCCAGCCCCAACCGCTCTATTTGTATTCTTAAAAGTGCCCAAACTCTATTTACCTCCCTCTTCTCTTCTCTACCCGCGCTGCTGCCGGCCCTCTGCTTGCGAGAAAATGCAAGCAGAGGGGCGGTACCGGCAGTCGCGTCTGTGATTGGCTGAGCGGCAGCCAATCATGACGCGGCTGCTGGGAGTTCTTTGCAGCTGGGATAGAGGGAAGGTAAGTAGAGTTTGGGGCACTTTCTAAGAATACAAATAGAGCGGTTGGGGCTGGGGGGACAGGGGAATCTGTGTTACTTATATTATGTAATACCTGTGTATGTATTTTCTATGACTTTGTATAATATGTATTTTCCTGTATGTAATGTGTGACTATTTAACTGTAAAGCACCTCAAAGATGTTGGCGCTATAAAATCAATATAATAATAATAATAATTAAACTTGGCGCTATATATTCAATAATAAGTGTGTGCACTTATTTTTAATACTGTATAGTATCTATTGGCAAGGGATACTTTGCCAATGGATACAAGGCAATTAAAATCAAAGGTGCCAAAATAGGGAGGATGGGCAGGTCTTTGGCCATAGCCTGGCAAAATGGTACCCACTACCTGTCCCAGGAAATTAAAGACTTAGAATACTAACCACCTTCCTCCACCTTCTGGCAAGTCTTCACCCCCTCCTTCTGCTTAATTCTGATTGGCTTACCCCCATCCTGCTGTTCCATATGACCCTTCCTGTGCCAAGATGCTGTCTGGGCTTAATTTTCTTCAACTATTCGATATACTGCTACTTTACTCTTTGTGTTCTCAGATTTAAATTCAATTTGTTCTCAGAATTAAATTTGGATGAATGGACTTCAGATCTAAGTTAGTGACATGTTCAGAGACCTGTTTCAGATGTTTATTAAAAAGAATCAATACCCCTGTGAGTGACAAAGCATTGATAGCGATGTGATTCCCTTAAAACGTAATTTTAAATTGGAATGTGGTGACCTTTCCCAGTCAATATAATGCAGACAACATCTCCCCATCTGAAGTTAAATGTTTGGAATTTTGCAAACTTGAAAGGATCAGCAGGTGAGCAGCATTTTTATCAATTGCTTTCTAGCAAGAGCTGTGGTGAGATGAAAGGGAAAATAGATAATGGTCTATTTGTTAATATAACTCCAGACGAAGATATTGGATTATACAGACCTATTTTTGAACTACTATGAAACCATCTGACAGCTTACAGTATATCTCCATACTGAACCAGCAGTCCTGATGTAGGTCGGTAGTGATGGACAAACTGTCCCAAGTTTATGCTTGTGAAGGTTCTCATTCATCCAGGTCATGGTATATCTGTTGTATTCAATTAGATCAACTGGACTTGAAGTTTAGTTCTTGAAGACGTTTCGCTAGTCATCCGACTGGCTTTCTCAATTTAGAATGACTTGTACAAGAATCTGTGGCAATTATGTACCCTGGAAAATCCCAATTAGCTATCACAGCCAGGTGTTAAGGGTGTGATTGGATAGTGGCTAAGAGTGTTTATAGGAACGCCCAGCGTAAGGTGTTTAAAACAGCATTGTACATGGCAGACAGTTGGTGTCGAACCCCCCCCACCTCTATTTAGGCTTGGTTTCTTTATTTTCACATAAATGGTCTCCTTTAAGAGAGGTGTTAAGGAGGCCATTTATGTGAAAATAAATAACATTTTGACATCACACATACAGTTTGGTTGCCACAAAACAAGTTTTGTCACCAGAAAAGGCTACTTACCTTTAGTAATAAAATCTATTTTGGCCTTAAACACCAATTGTGTTGCAGCAAGAACAGTATATATTTATGGTAACAAAATAGATTTTTGCTTTTCTCTCACAAAATGAACTAGGGCACAACAGTGTTAACTGTTTGTCCCAATTTCATTCTGTATAGAAAAAATTACATCTTGGTGCCAAAAAATCAATTTTGCTACCATAAATTTACTGTACATATTTTATGACAAACAAATGTATTAGGGGAAAAGAAAATTTAGATGCAGAAAACAACATTTTGCAGACCCACCAGCCAGCGCAATGAAATCTGTTGGTTCAGACATTCTACCCATAGCTTTAGCTTTGTTAAAGTTACACCATACAAGGATTGCTACACAATTATCCCTGGAGTTACACATAGAGTTCAGACAATAATTTTAGTGGGAAAACATCCCATCAATCACCAATCCAGTTTCTCTGTTTCAGTGTATAATATAATTTGTATGCTGTAGTAAATTCAATGCACACAACATAAAATATTTATATCTATAAAATATAATAAGGGACATTATTTTTTGCCCCAAGAAAAACTTTTACAACCTCCGTAGATCCTTTTTTAATTTTATTCTACATTTCATTATTTGTCCAGTGATAGTTGGGTTAATCTAATGTATATTCCGTATACTTAAAGGATAAAATTAGAGCCTTTCTCAGACAGCAGGATACAAACTCTTTGTTGTTTTCAATAATGTTGTGAAAGAAGTCACCTTGTTCGGTGATTTAGTTGAAGACATTAACCAGTAAATACATTTGTCATAAGGGAACTAGAACATGGAAAATAAATTAAATGTGAATAGTCATTGAATGGAAACCAAATGATATCACTTACAGACAATATAGCGTATTAAATTGTGTTAAAACATAAACAATTGAACACTACTGATGTACAAATAGGTCTTACTGTTCCTTCATATTGTTTACTGATTATTTTTTTCTTTGTATTCTAAATGATAAGGAAAAAAACAATTCCATTTAGGTTTCCCAGCAGCCTTCTTTGTAACTGTGACCAAAATTTGAGATTTGAGACATGCCTTTACTTTTATGAACCCTATTTTCCAGTTAATGTTTGGTTGTTGAATGTGTATCACACCAATCTAACTATGCAACCTCTCTATCTTTTAGTGTGCATTAAGGAAAATGCATACAAGTGCCCTTTACTGAAAAATAATTCTTTCATCCCTTTCAAATGAACATAGGATGATCTCAAACTTCTCTGGATCTTAAGTTATAGACTTGTAAATTACACTTTCCAGACTGGCCTGTCTCTGCGTCTTTGTGCAGGCATGTGTTATAAGCTGTTGTCATAAGCCCCACCACCCAAAAACAATTTTTTCTGAAGCTAATTACAGACCTGCAATCATTCTCTGTCAATTCCGGTTCCTGCGGGCACCTTAAGGAGAGAAAAAAAAATATTTTAAGGCTTATGGCTAGCTTTAAAATTATTCAGGGGCAGGCCTTATGGTGCAGCTGATGATGTGCTGTCCCAGCAGTGGGCATGCTCCAACATTAAAAACTTGGAACAGACCACAAGTCCTGGTGATGCCGCAGCTTACATTGCTACCAGAAAAAAATACCCTTTATGCTGCTATAATTTGAATAGACTGCAGCTAAAAACATGATCCTGGAGTCATTTTAAAGGAAGGCAGTTCCCCTTTTACATACTGTAGTAGTCATGTTTTATTTGTGATATCCCCATAAACAATTATTTGAGTCCTGCTGTGGCCCAAACACACACACAATCCTTCTTTTATATGGAAAGTTGGTAACTTGGCAGGACACTTTCAAGAGGATATAGATCCATTTGCCAATAGTCTCTTTTGTGAGTTTATTATAATGTTTGGACATTAGGAGGCATTATCTTTGCCAATTCATTGAATGATCACCTTTTTGAATTATTTACCATTATCAGTATTTATATGAGAAACAAACAATCTATTTCTCACTGTGAAAAACATTACTAATGCTATAAAAATGTCGGAAAAGTGCACGAAAACATGATCAAAAGCCGGGGAAAATGTGATCACAAATATTCAACTGAAAAATACAAATAAAAATGAAAAAAGGTATTTAAAAACTAAAAGATGCAAAAAGGCAAAGAGAAAACTAAAAGATCTGCAGAATCTATTTGGACAAATCACCATAATGAATCCTATTCAAAATAGAAGAAAGTTGACAAACACATACCACTAGAAGATTCAATCATTTAAATATAAGGCCAGAGATTAAATATGAAAAAAATTACTTCTTAGAACAATAATATGGTTAAAAAACTGAAAATTCGAAAACATAATAAAAGTAAACAAACCTTCAAAATGATAAAAGTTTAAAATGGGAATATTATTAATTATAATATTGTGACTTGAACAGAGTGATGCTATACTGGCCATTTCAAAAGCTGTACCCTGTAACACACAGAATCCTCTTGATTTCGGTGGTAGGCAATTGTAGTCCTGCTAACTCATATATCAGCCCAGCCTGCAAGGGAATTGGACTTTCTATGGGTTTGTGTATTGGAGTTTTTATGGGTCTGTGTATTGGACTTTCTATGGGGCTGTGTATTGGACTTTCTATGGGCTATGAATTGGACTTTCTATGGGGCTGTGTAGGGGCTTCCTATGGGGATGTGTATGGTATTTTCTATGGGGCTGTGTATTGGACTTTCTATAGGGCTGTGTATTGGACTTTCTATGGGGCTATGAATTGGACTTTCTATGGGGCTGTGTATTGGACTTTCTATGGGGCTGTGTATGGGACTTCTATGGGGCTGTGTATGGGACTTTCTATGGGGCTATGTATGGAATTTTCTTTTGAGCTGTGTATTGGACTTTCTATGGGGCTGTGTTGGGAATTTCTATCAGGCTGTGTATGGGACTTTCTATGGGCTGTGCATGGGACTTTTATGGGCTGTGTATGGGACTTTCTATGGGGTGTATATGGGACTTTCTATGGGGCTATGTATGGGACTTTCTTTTGAGCTGTGTATTGGACTTTCTATGGGCTGTGTATGGAAATTTCTATCAGGCTGTGTATGGGACTTTCTATGGGGCTGTGCATGGGACTTTTTATGGGCTGTGTATGGGACTTTCTATGGGGATGTATATGGGACTTTCTATGGGGCTGTGTATAGACGCTCTATGGGGCTGTGTATGGGACACTCTATGGGGCTGTCCATGGGATTTCTATGGGGCTGTATATGGACTTTCTATGGGGCTTTGTATGGGACTTTCTATGGGGCTGTGTATGGACTTTCTATGGGGCTGTGTATGGGACTTTCTATGGGGCTGTGTATGTTACTTCTATGGGGCTGTGTATTGGACTTTCTGTGGGGCTGTGTATTGGACTTTCTATGGGCTGTGTATTGGGCTTCCTATGGGGATGTGTATTGGATTTTCTATGGGGCTGTGTATTGGACTTTCTATAGGGCTGTGTATGGGACTTTCTATGGGGCTGTGTATGGGGCGTTCTAGGGGGCTGTGTATTGGACTTTCTATGGGGCTGTGTATGGGACTTCTATCTATGGGGCTGTTTATGACTTTCTATGGGGCTGTATATGGGACGTTCTATAGGGCTGTGTATGGGACTTTCTATGGGGCTGTATATGGACTTTCTATGGGGCTGTGTAGGGGACTTTCTATGGGACTGTGTATGGGAATTTCTATAGGGCTGTGTATGGGACTTTCTATGGGGCTGTATATGGGACTTTCTATTGGCTGTATATTGGACTTCTATGGGGCTGTGTATGGGGCTATGTATGGAAAAATTGGAAATTTCTATGGGGCTGTGTATGAGGCTTTCTATTGGACTGTCTGTGCAAATATCTATTGGGCTGTCTATGGGAAAAACAAGACTTGGCTTATTCTCAAGTCAATCAGTTTTACTCGTTTTCAGGTAAAGATAACCACCTCGGCTTATACACGATTCGGCTTATATACGGTAAGTTTTTGTTTTTTACACCACCCTGTAAATTTAAAAACATAAACAATTTCCTTAGCCATGGCGATATTTTTGTGCTACTTTTAATGCATCTAAACACTTCTATAAATAATACCATACTTTTTTTTAGCCAATTTAACGCTGTGTTTTTTTGAGAATTGTGGCGAGAAGACTTTTCAATGCCTAAAAAATTGCATCAATGAAAATTTGGCTATAACCATGCTTAAATCACGGTGAAAATGCCACATATCTGCCCTTAGAAATATGCCCTATATTTATTGTGGGGAAAAATAATTGTGCTATTATTAATAGAAACTTTATGTTGATATTTCCCATTTCAAATATCACATAGTCCGTATTTAGTTCTCACAGTCGGCGTATACAATTTTACTTATAAGGATTAGAACGTAGCATCTGTAATAACATAAATTCCTAATACAATCTCTATAAATAGCTGCCCAACTTGGGAATTTAAAAAAAACCAGAAGGTTGTTATAGAATGGCAGAACTACCCAGTCTACACCATTCACTCTAGGGACCCCATACACACAATCAGCTGGAAAGAATTTATTTTACATTCCTTGTAAGTAAAAAAAAAAAAACTTTGATTGCTCTGTAAAATTGATATATTCTGGTACCTTTGCATCCTTAGTACTACACAGTAGTAGACCAATCCAAGAGCAGTTACCAAGCAATGTCCAATATAAACACTTTCTTTTTATGCTCTAATAGCTCAAATACAGAAATTACATTAATCCCTTAAACCATTAAACACTTTTTATGTTTCTCTTTTTCCAGACAGTCCATTCTTACAAACAGTAATAATATCTGTAACTTCCTCCAGAAGATCATTGTGCAGTTGGCTTACTGTAAAAAATACTCTATCTGCTTCTTGAGATGAAACTTCTTTACTTTTAATCTCATGGGTTCCCTTGTGTCCTTAGGGAAGATCTATTTACATTTTTCCAAAATGACTTTACATTTGTGCTGTTTCCATGGAACACAGGCAGAGCATTTGATATCCCAAGACACATGATTTAGAGACTTAATAAAAAAAACTTTTAAAAAAAAGACAAAGTCTTAATGCATCAAATAATAGAGACTTTAAATTAAAAGAAAGTTGGCTGTAGGAGCTAACTGAATAAATTATATTAATTATAAGTATATGCATTATAATGTAGCAGAGTTCCTCTGCAGGAACAAGACCAACCTTCCATGTTGTAGTAGTGCCCCAACTCGACCCTTTAATTGCAGGTCTAAAGCTGGGTACACACAGTAACGATAAAGCCCCGATACTGTTGAATCCAACGGTATCGGGGCTTTATCGTTATGTGTGTACCTTCGTTTCCCGAACAAGCCACTGCCACCAAATGATCGGACGGCCGAACACTCATTCGGGAAAGACTGAAAATTTCCACGGCTGCGCTGGACTCCCTATAGAGGAGTCTAGTGCGGCCGATGGAACACACAGTCCCGAGCGTTCTCCCTATGATGTTCATGGGAAGAACACTCGGGACTGTGTGTATGAAGATCTTTGAAAGATGACAGACAGGATCTTGCAGATCCTGTCTGTCGTCTCTCAGAAATCTGTACTGTGTGTACCTAGATTTATGCCTTTGATTTTAAGCATTGTATAGAAGGTCTCTTCTCTCTTTTTTAAAAGTTATACTAATCCAATGCAAGTTCAGGGAGACAACCTATCCCAAGAAAATGCAGGGGGTGTCCAAATAAATTACCCCAGGTGATAGTTAGGACTTTTCATACTGGGTTATATTGATGTGGTTAGAAGGCTTTTCTAAAAGTGTAACTAAAACCCCTATGTTTATAAAGATAGATAGATAGAACGTAGATAGATAGATAGATAGATAGATAGATGATAGATAGATAGATAGATAGATAGATAGAATAGATGATAGATAGATAGATAGATAGATAGATATCCACCATAGTAACATGTAGAGCACTCTCAGGACTTGTTGAAAAAATCTTTAACTTTTATTCCATAGCACAGCAAACAGATAGCGACGTTTCGGTCTTTGTCTCAGACCTTTCTCAAGCCATAGTTCTGCAGGTGCAAACAACCCACTCATATAACATATACCCTCCCCCAATAGGACATCATAGATTCAGGGAAAAACATATTAACCATTCACATACAGGTGCATATTCAAAAAACAGGTCCTTGTCATTAACAGCATATGATAGTAGTAAAAAGCTTATAATAATAGTAAACTCATACACAACATGACCTTTCCCTAAAGTGCATATGATCCACACAGTAAGTACATATTAAAGTGCATATTGTAGCATTCTATATGCTCCATTACCAACCTCAAAACCTATTGCAAAAAGTGCTAAAAGACGCACATAAAGTGCATGTTTCTGATATCCGTGCTAACAATATAAAGTGCCATGTCAGTGTCTACATAAGTACATTTCTCTAAAAAGTGCATACAATGTATAATATAAAGCTAAGTCAAAACCCATGTGAAGTTAAATCTTTCTTATCAAATCACAACTTGCATCACCACTTGTACATAATGTTATAGATAAATAAATAAGATCCTCAGACCTAGCCTATAAACGATAGCCATAAAAGTTAATAATTATTAATTTTGATGATAATACTACCTATCCCGGGATATGTTTACAGATCTGTAGATCTAAAGGGTAGACTAGTGGAACAATGCATGGCCCTTATTCATGCTCTAGTATTCAAAAAACATTTAAATAAACATTGATCATTCAATCCATTTGGTTTCACAGTATTGAGGTTTTAATCCAGAAAACCTCACTTTGCAAAAGAATCTTTGATCTGTCCCTCCTCTATGTAGGGGCGGCACATGATCTATGCTATAATTCCAGCTCCAATGGAGTGTCCCCTTTCCAAAAATGTTTGGCAACCGGTTTCACAGAGCGGTTTATCCCTGTATGCGACCTTAATGTCCGATCTGTTCCATCCATGCTGTTTTTAGCATTAAGTCAGTTTTTCCTACATAAATAGTTTGCACGGGCACCATAATAGATAAATCACGAATGTAGTGGTGCATGTAATGAAATGGCGGATATGGTATTTTTTATCTCCATGGGGATGTTGGAAAGAAGGGTTAGGCACCATGTTTTTACATGTGATGCAATTTTTGCATTTGAAGCATCCATTGGGTTTCTTTGTTAACCATGATGTATCTCTGCGGTAACTCTTTAATGGATCTGTATTGACCAATAGGTCCTTAAGTTCTTCCCTTTCCTAATCCTATATAGGTTTGATTGGTAATTTATTTTTTAATTTATTATCAGATCTCAGTATATTCCAATTCTTAGTAGACTTTGTTTTATTGAAGTTCCCATATTGGAGAATGTGGTTGAACATACAAATTGTTTCTCTCTTGTACCTAGATCTTTGTCTTTATTCTGCATTTTAACCCTTTCTTTTGCTTTTGTTAACGCCTGTTGTAAAATGTGTCTTGAATATCCCCTTTGACGAAAACGTATTTCCATTTCCTTAATTTGTACTTCCATTTGTACTGGGTCCGAATTGTTCCTAATGACTCTCAAAAATTGCGAAATTGGTAATGACTGTTTGAGAGAATGCGGATGATGGCTCTGAAAATGTATAAACGTTGCGGTCAGTATCTTTACGATAAAGAGTGTATTGTAATTAGATGTGTCTCTTTAATCAATAAGTCCAAAAATTCTATTTGATCCATACTGACCTTGTGGGTGAATCTTATTGTACCTTCCAAGATGTTGAGTTTCTGTATCATTGTTATCAATGACTCCCTTGAGCCTTTCCAGATAAGGAACTGTCATCGATGTATCTACAATAAAAATTAAATTTCTTGCATATTGTTGTACAATGTGTTTCATTCATATTGATACATAAAGATGCTGTCATAGGCCGGTGCATGGCCGCGCCCATGGCAGTCCCAGTCTTTTGCATGTAATAGTCGTCCTCGAATCTGAAAAAATTATATTTCAATGCAATCTTGAGAATAAAACTTTGATATCGTTCTGACCCACAATTATTAGTATTCAACATGCTCTGTACCGCTTCTAATCCCAGATCATGGGATATTAGTGTATAGGCTTGAGATGTCCAAGGATGCTAACCAAATTTCTGTTTTTTCTGGAATATCTATTTGGCCTATTCTTTCCAAAAAATGTGCTGTATCTTTCACATATGTATCAGTTTTTTGGATAATTGGCTGTAGTATAGTGTCCAGAAATTTTACCAACTGGCTCCAACAGACTCCCCTTTGAGATATAATTGGACGTCCAGGGGGAGCATCCAGGATTTATGAATTTTGGGTATAGTATATAGGATGGGGCATTTGGGGTGTGTCTGCATGAGAAATAATCCCAACTCTTCCTTAATGATTCCCTCTGTGATAGCGCCATTGACCACACAATTAATTTGCTGTTGCACCTCCTTTGTAGGGTTAGATTTTAATTTAACATAACTGTTTGGTCGTTTAGCTGAGTAAAAATTTCACCGCGGTACTTTTCATAATCCATCACCACTATGCCCCCACCCTTATCAGCTGGTCTTATAACAATATTCACATCTTCTCTCAGTGACTGTAATGCTTCCCCATTCCAATTTAGAGAAATTACTTTAAATGGCTTACCTTGGCGACTTCTTTCGCATATGTCCGCCTGTACCGTATTGTAAAAACTCTTGATTGCAGCATTATTAGTCACTGGGTCAAATACACTCTTTAACCTGCATGAATAAGAAGGAACATGCTACCATCCACATCAAACATATCCTTTAAAGAAGAGTCTATTAACCTTATATAAGTCATTTCCCATTGAAAGTTGTTAAATTTAGTAGTGGGTACATACGTTAGTCCTTTTTGAAGTATATTGATCTCCATATCCATCAATTGCCTTTGTGATAGATTAAATATTGGAATTATTGCCTGTTTTTTCAAGCGGCTTCCTATACCCCCCCTCTTCTGGTGGGCCGTTCTTTTTCCTTTGCTCCGAAGCATGCGATCCTCCCCATCCAGCCACCCCTAAAAAAGACACCGTGTTGCTCTGTGATCCTCCAGTGGTCTCCTTGTACTTCTGTCGCTGAGGTGGGACATCCCATGTATTCCCTTCACTATTTGTGCTCTGCCCGCGTATGAGGTATCCTCCCTTCCGTCTGTCACTTCCGGTCCCGAAGTCTCGCGGGACTGCTTGTGTCACGGTTCCAGTCTATGGTATCGCTGATAGATAGATAGATAGATAGATAGTAGGTAGGTAGGTAGATAGATAGATGCTAGATACAGTTGATAGATGATGATAGATAGATAGATAGATAGATAGTATAGATAGATAATGATGATAGATAGACAGGTAGGTAGGTAGGTAGATAGATAGATAGATAGATAACTAGCTTGAGAAAGGTCTAAGACACAGACCAAACGTTGCTATCTGTTTTGTTGCACATATAATAAAAGTTGAACTTCTGCACAGTCCCTGTGAGTGCTCTGCAGCTTATCTCAAGTTAGATAATAGATAGATAGATGATATAGAGATAGGTATAGTAGATAGATAGATATGATTTTAAGAATTAGATAGATAGATAGTTGTGATTTAGTAAAGTTGGTGGGTTTTTTTTCCTACTACCCTTCCAGACCTACCTTTGTTCTTGAATCTTGCTTGGCCTTCCTCCTCCACTGTAATCTCGTTCTAAGCCCTTACCCTTACCCAGTTGTACAGAGAATGCATGCATGACGTCAATGCGTGTGCGCTTCCTGGTGACATTGCCGCAAGCGCGTGTCTCTGTGACATCATTAAACAATGTCTGATTAAGACAGATTGGTGCAATGATGGCACATAGCCACAGCATTTGTGTAATCTCAAGGGGCAGGGCTTGGAACATGATTACAATGGAGAAGAATAGAGTTTATAGCGTATTTATTTTCTTTTGAATTATTGTTAGTTTACAGCCACCATAAAACCCTGCCCAAAACCTTACATTCTAAGTGTAGTCATATATTTAACTATACACAACACTTAGTACTCAATCACACACATAATCCATCAATAGGACATTGTACCAACTTGTAAATGTAGCCAAGGGTAGGTTTTAACCCAGGACTCTATGTACTAAGCCACCAAAATATAGTGGTTAAAAGAGATTTGGATGTTTGAGGCAATAAGGTGGTGGACCAAAACGATATTACACTGGGTCCCCATACATCTCCATCAACATGATTGGAATTTCACAGCATTGTTTTGCTTACCACAGCAACCAATGATCACACTAAACTTCGTTCACACGGAGGGAAACATACAAGGAAGACATCAACCTTACTCAAACCTAAAGCATATTTATAAGAGTGCTATTACCTTTTGCCATGATAAATAGTAGTGCAAAAGAAAAAAACACAAGGCAAAAAATAACGGAACTTATTAAAATAGCAGATCGGGGCATAGCAATGTTAATTAGCTAGATTAAAAATAGTTATTAAAATAAATGTTAAACACTCATAAGACATTTCTGTTCTAATTTAAATAGTCTAACTTCTCCCGGTGAATTTTAGCAAAATGTAAGTAAAATAGTTTAACATCCGCAGGGCACTTATAAGGCACAATGTTAATAGGGAAACATACAGTGACACTACTATTTTAGCAATAGTAAAGTAATGACCTTTTAACACCAGCTAATAGCTATCAGGATTTACCCACGGTCACAAATCCGAAATTGAATTCAGGCAGAGAGACTTGCCCAGAGTGAATCAGTTCTGGGTACCGTAAATTTCCCTGAAGGTTCTCCCACTGCATAGAAAATGCTGGCAAGTATGAATGTCACGTGACAACCTAAGGGCTCATATTTCTGGACACCTCCCCGTTTAAGTCCATTTCTGCAATCATTTTACTATACCCTGATAGAGATAGCCGAAACTCACCAGATCTCGGGAAAATCCCAAGATATGAAAATCCGAAAACGGAATGAATTTTCGATTATTATCGGAGACCACTTTCGAGTTACCAATCGTATTTTCAAACGTTCAATAATTAAAGAATATAGGCTTCCAAAGTCCCGAAATCTGGACGATCCGTCAGGATTCAGATGGATCATTCAGATTCCGGAACCGAGATCCCATCTCTGGATCCCATCTCTATCCCCTGAATACAATTCTCACAGTAGCCTGCATGCAAAGAGTCTGAGACCCAATAATAATAACATAATGTATAATTCAATATCTTGTTAATCATACTGTAGATACAGAAGTGTAATCCCTGTGAGGTAAAATGTATTGACACTTCACCCCTAGTTCAAGGGTATATTGACCTCACTTAATTAGCTCATTTATTCCATCTCTCTGATGCCTGTCTTAGGCCTCATTATTAAAATGGACATTAAGAAAATGAACACAATCATCTCAATCCCTCCAATACTGACTATACAGATAAGAAGCCATCACCACCACCCTTAAGTAAAGGAAAGCAGTTCATTATTGCTTCAGGCTATAAACATAAAAGAAGTTTTTTGATGCATTGCATATCATGGCAGCCCCTTGCTAATTATTCCCTTCATTTAAGACTGAAACATAAAAGGACAGTTTCTTAGCTGTAGCCTTCATAATTAGGGTGTATCTGTGGTGTTTTCTTTCATCTTAGAGACCAAGAACCAATTAATTTTAAATAATAAGAATGGAAAATTAACTAATTGACAACATGGCCATTTCAAGCTATTTAAAATATTCAGCATGGAATAGTATAGTGCAAAATACCAAATATTTCAACCCTTCCCATCTGTGTACAGTCAATAAGAGTATTGTAAAAACACTAAAGGGAAAGACTGGTCAATTGTCATTTACCTGCCCCCCAACCCTAACTGATATAGTTTGGCACTTTATATACCTGCTTAACTAATCAGATATCTGAGATAATAACTATCAGAGTAAGTTGGCCCCTCCCTCCATTCAGTCAATCAAGCCAGTGACTGCTGACTCACAGTCAATGATTGACTGCTGTCTCACCTGCTGCCTCTTGCACATGCTCAAGCATATAAAAAGCTCTTTAAGCAAAGGAAGGAGGCAGATACCTTTGCCAGAAAGGGATAGAACTTATCATTAATATATCTGTTTTCAAATCATGTAATAAACTGGTAAGAGTGGACATTCCCTTTAAAACATGTAGCCATTATGTGTGTATTTGTTGAGTACTGCATCAAACAGAGACCAATAAAATGCTGTTATTTTTTAAAATAATTTCCATTTTCATGTCTGTAATTGAACTGTCTCTATGTTCTGTTATTTTTAGAATTTAATAAAGAGGCGTCATTATCTCAATTTCATTTTTTTATATTGGAGTAATATTTTTCTGTCCACTTACTTGTCTAAAAATAATTAGAGGGATTGAAATTGAAATCACAACATGCAGGTGTATTATCATTATAAACGCCTCCTTGTTTTAATATTCCTTATTATATACACGTGTTTAATATTTTTTTTTTTTTCTATTAAATGAAATTATTCATAGGCATATTTATAAAAATATAAACCTACCATAGCACAGTTTTTTCTAGTTTTTCTTGAAAGGCATGTTCGCCCCTGACAAACATTTACAGCACAACCTGAACCCCCAAACCCTACTCTAACAATACTTACATTACTCCTTTGATGTGTTTGGGCACGTACTTCGCCCTTAATAATAGTTGCCCAAAACGCGTCAGGGGAGTACCTGCCGTTTGTTAATTATGTTTTAACCTGATGAAGATAAAGCATTTTGATTTTTAGAAATTTGCTGTGATAGCTGTTTCTTCTCCGGAGTGTGCCAAGCCCTTTAGCATTTTTAGCACAGAGTGGATGAACCAAGCAAGGTTTGGGGCAGCTGCACCTGGACCAACGACAGGAAATGGGAAGTGGATACTAGAAGCTTGATCGGGTGCAAATAGTGTTTAGAAGAATCTTGGATTCCAAAACAGGAATCGGGTGAAGTTTGTTTTTTTATAATGTGGACTCTGACACTGCACCTATTTTTAAAATTTTAAAACTCTAATGTTCCGATGGCCACCATATGGGCTGTTTGTTTTACCTATTTTATATAGATATATCATACATACACTATAATGATATATACATGAAGAGGCTGATGCTAACTGTATGCATTGTACCATATCTCACAAATACATGAAGGGGCTGATGCTAACTGTATGCATTGTACCATATATACACTAAATGCATGAAGGGGCTGACGCTAACTGTATGCATTGTACCATATATCTACTAATGCATGAAGAGGCTGATGCTAACTGTATGCATTATCCATATATACACTAAATACATGATGGGGCTGATGCTAACTGTGTGCATTATACATATATCCACTAATACATAAGAGGGGCTGATGCTAACTGTAGCATCATTCATACAGATTACACCAAATCATGGAGGGGGAATGCTAACTGTATGCATTGTACCATATATACACTAAAATATATAAAGGGGCTGATGCTAACTGTATGAATTAATACCATATATACACTAACCAATTCCAAAAATTTGATTTCACCGTGTCATGTACTGTGTATAAGGCTCTTAACAAAATTTCCATTGTAGAACTCATTCAAATATATAGGTGTATGTGTAATGTGGACCGTTAGAGAACGAGTGTCCTCTGCTGCTGTGCACTACTAAACCAGCTTGCAACACAGCAGAGGAGGTGTGAGCATCAATAAGGGATCAGGGTTTTTGTAAGTAGAATTCCTGAGCATCTTTGAAAGGTAAGAAAATGGGGTTATGAAATGAGGCAAAAATTTTCTTAGGAGGGTGGACAGTTTTGGCTGTGATGCTCTGAACTGCACCAAATATTTTTTAGTTTATAAGTCGGTTGGGGGGGGTCCATCAAAATCTTGCTATGGGGGCCTTGTGATTTCTAGCTATGGCCCCTGGTTCTACATTTTCTATTCATTTTCAGAAAATCCTTTGATTTTATTCCCTTTGTCATAGCGCTGCCTGAGTGAGCTGCTATTTTAACTCTTGAATAGTCAGATCTGGTAGGTGGATTTTCGTACCATCATATAGAAATTCCCAGAAGAGAGAAGCAGGAGTGGGTGCCCCGATGGAGTCCATTTAAGCATCACAAACTAGAAATCCATGAACATGTTTATTTGAACTTAGTGAAGTGGTTTGAAAATACAAAATTAATTAACCTTTTTTTTAATCTTCTCAATTGAAAAAAAAAACCTCCAAACAACAAGGTGATTTGATTGTAATGTACAAACAGCTCGACTTTGTAAACTATTTGAAGAGCTCTAGCCTTCCCTACACTATAGATGCAATTGGATATTAAATGTCTATCACATTGCAGCCAATTTCAATTTCAATTTATTCAAGCTAATCAAAACAACAGGGAGAAAGCTATGGCGAAGCAATTCACTTACCTATGTATAACAAGTCTAGACTTGTCAGAAATATTATGTTTATTGAATAATTACTGGTTCTTTGTTACAGATTGAATTGAACATATTGAATCTTGCTGCTGTAGAAAAGCAAATGTCATATTAGGGAGGAAGAATGTGTTGTTTAGGAATTCGATAAAGGAAGGAGTATGCGTACAAACCTATTTCATTAGATTTATATGTGTATTTAGACTGGATTGGTTTTTGCACAAGATTTAGCATAATTATAAGGGCATGTCCCACTCTTAAAAAAAGTTAACTTCTCAGTTACTCTCCACCGTAACCCTACTGCTATTTTTTTACCAATTTCTTACATGCATTGAAAACAGATATTTAATGATAGTATTTTCCATTATGGAAAAGATATCTGCCTCCTCCCTTTCTCAATGAGCTTATTATAAGCTTAAGGATGTGCAGAGAGGCAGACGGACATTATTAGTAAATTATTGGTTTGTGATGTCAGTGGTCTGGGGGGAGGAGCCAGCTAACGCTGCCAGAATCGAGGCAATAGTTATGCTTACCATATCTGGTTAGTAATGCATCTAATCATTGGGCAACAGGACAGTCCTTTGCACAAATTTAAAATAAACCATACAAATTCAAAATTTAGTATAACAACTAAGCTTGTTTGGCTCTTTCAATTCTCTATCAATCATGTATTTTTATACCCTGTGCAAAATCATCCTCCTCAGCTGAATTTAGACTCCTCTAGACCAACCTTATGGGGTATTGGGGAGTAGACTTTCTTAAAGCCTCGTACACACGTCGATCGATTGTCCTGACCGGTGCTCGTATTTTCGAATTTAATAGGTTTTAATGGGTCCGCTCCGGATTTTTGAATTTTTTCGAAAATTCGCGAATCCTCGAGCGGACCAGATTTTGCGAATATTCGGACATCTCTAGCAACAAGCAGTTTTTTTCTCCTCCACCTACCTCCATTATTTTCTCAACTACATCACCTGTGTCCAGCACAAATGAATTAAGGAAAAGGAAAAGCCTTAAAATCTCGTCTACATTTTATTGGCTTTTTCCAGGTTTCTATCCGGATGGATTTTCTTCCCTATATATGTACCTTAGAGTAGTAGAAGAATCTCATAGTCTATGAGGGGGAGAGTTATATTGAGCTTTCGGGTTAAAGGGAACTGTGTGTCTCCAAACAGTATTATTTTAAATGAAAGGTCAGGTTCATACCTTTAAAACGAGATCAACCACCCTCAACGTGCTGCACAGCCTAAAATATGAAGAAATCACTAATCAGAAAGTTAGGGGTGGGAGGTTCTGAATCAGTGGTCAGAAAATACTGTTTCCTCTTCTAATCTGTGGTTGCACATGCTCAGTGGCATGACTTGAACGGTAGGGGGGGGGAGACAGCACAGCCCACGCACTGCTTTTTTTAAATGCCTCCCACTTGCTGGCCCTTCCCAATCGTGGGCCCTGTTCCCCTCCCCTTTGCGCCCCCTGTGGCCCCTCCCACTCATGGACTCGTGGCTCTGCACAATCGAGTGGAGGGCCCCCCAAGCCCCGAGTGGGAGGGCCCCCCAGATCCCCAAGTGGGAGGGCCCCTGGGCCCCTGAGTGGGAGGGACCCCCAAGTGGGAGGGGCCCTGGGAGGCTGCAAGGGAAGGCCTAAGGGCTGCAAGGGGAGGAGCCATGGGGGCCCATGAGGTGGAGGAACACAGAAGAGGGACTGTCACACATGTTTCAGTGCAGGAAGTGCAGGGGATCTGGTGATGCTGCAACCTATCACACATATAAATGTAATATCTTCAAACTATGTAAAATAAATATGAAAGTAATGCAAAAATCCTCGGAAAAGCAATTCCTGTCAATTTACCTAAAGTCATTTTTGGACCACAGTTTATCCTTAAATGAGTTTAACCTCATGCTCCACGATGTTATACTCCATTTTCCCAGGGCCTGCGCGTGTCCTCTAACAAGCACAAATGCCTGATGCACAACAAAAAAAACGGTTTTAATTTTTTAAAAATTGAACAATAGTGAATCCAAATACCACTTACTTGTTACTAAAGGTCCTCGTGTCCCGTCTTTATGCCATAAAGTCCAATATTCACTTAGAAACAAAAAAATGGAAAAATCTCTTCAGATTCTTGTGCAAAAATGTTTCAATTTTGTTTTTACCCCTTGATATACAGCAGGCAAGGTTTCTGGCAAAACTCAACCTTGAGAAAGGGCACAGTTTTCCAGAACGTTGCGGTTGTATAGGGGTATAAATGTTACACTTGTTTGCTCAAGAACTGGGGGACTCTTCCATTTTTTAGTTTAATTTTTTTTAGTTCCCTTTGAACCAAATGATGGATTAATCCTCCAAAAATCTCACACAACTATTTAATCACACACCCTTATATTTATTTTTTATTTAAAAAGCAGGCTATAAAAGGAAGGTAGGGGTAACTCTAGTGTGTTTGTTTGTTCTAAGCCGGGTTATGCTCCTAGGCTCCAGTTAGCGTATACTTTTTATTGTTATAGTATTGGTGGATTTATATAGCGCCATCATCTTCTGTAGCACTTTACAATTACACAGATACATACACATCATATCATCATAAAGGTCGTGTACCTGTGTGGATACCAGGTTATTCACTTTCGCACACTTCCGAGTAGGGATACGAAAGACTGTTTCCTATATTTATACTGGAGACTTTAAGTGGGACTCGAGAAGAGGGGGATGCCCAATTGATCTATGCAGCAAGGTTTTTTTTGTATTGGTGTTGTTATCTGTAAGTTATTTTTAATATATTTTCGAGTTTCATAATACACAATGCAATAAAGGCGGATAGTATGTGCAATTATGGGATTCACAAGGCTGTGTGCAGGTGCGGATACTTTGATCGGGTTCCTAACACTCGGTCTATAACTATGGCCAAAATGTACAGCATGTAAAAAAAAAATTAGGATTGGTGTTTTGCTGTTGGTAAGCATATTTTGGGAATATTTTACATTATTAATACATATTTCTGAATGTTTATTAAATATACTTTACAATTACAATAGCCTTTAGACATACGCTTTGTTTTCTCTTATGGGCTAGTTAGCTAAAGCACATACTTACTTGTGTTGCATGAATTTCTGATAAAGCTCCATTCACCTATCCAATACTGCACTACTGTAGGTAAAAAGGTGACACCTATTGGTGGAGATCAAGACCAAACAGATCATCAACCATTGGCACTGGTAATCCAGATATTATTATTATTATTATTATTTATTATTATTATATTATTTATTATTGATTTAATAGCACCAACATCTTCAGTGGTGGTTTAAAAATTATGTGTCATACATGTTACATAGAAAGGTAATTACATTAATACAAAGTCATTACCATGACATACATAATATAAGTACACAAAATCATAGAATTTACAGCAATAACCATGATACACAAGGAAAGAAGGACCCTGCCTAGCTTACAGTCTAGAGGAAATGGGGGTGACACATATGTATATATGTCCCTGGGAAAAATCTAAAATAGTAAGCTGGGTACACCGATGATATTTCGGTCCGATACGACCGATAGTTCTGTATCGGTCGATCGACCGAAATATCGATCGATGTGCCATGTCGATGTCGACCTTCGTCCGAATCGGACGAAAGGACTATCGGACAGGGTGGAAACCTCGCCATTCGTGCGTCCTCTATGGGACCGCACGATCGGTCGCGTGACTATCGGACGCTCTGCTTTTTGCGCGACAGACATCCCTTCCTCCTGGCCACCATTCGAAATATCGAACGGTCGGTCAGGAGGAAAATCGCTATGTGTACCTAGCTTAAAAATAATCATTCCTTTGGTTTCCTGCTTGGGTTGCATTTTGGTGTCGTGTACATAAAGTTAATAATCCAGTAAATACAAAACAGTGCATACACTCCAATTACATCAGTGATTAAAGTGTGCCAAGCAGCTCCTAAGGCCGCAAAGGCATGGGGGGGGGATGGCTAGCCCATTTCTCCCAGAGACTCAGTGGGAAGTTTAACTTTCCCAGGTGTCACTTGAGGGGACCTGATTGGTCTCTAGGGGGACAGGGTAAACGCATCCTGCCTTGGTGATAGCGTTGCCACCCAGGGGATTGTTTACTATTAATTCCCACATCCACCTGGACGCAACTGGTTAGCTATATATATAGAGGTCCGGACCCTCTCCCCCTCAGCTTCAAAATAAAGAAAATTAGCACGCACCTAGAATGATGGCAGAATCTCCGGTACAGTCGCGAATGGATCGGGCGAGCGGAGGACCAGTGGAAGCTGAGCGCGCCCTGTATCAACCCTGGCTCTTCGCGCCATAGGCGAATCCGTTCTGAGCCTACAGACCCAGAGGACCACATCCGAGGAAGCGGCTGTTTGATGTCTCCCTTGTTATTTGTTCAAAGAGCAAGAAACACTTGGAAATGTAAGGGAACTGTTGAATTTATTCACCAGAGAAACAGGTACAATCACACTTTCCTCATCCCACTCTATTCCCTCGCTTACTTCCTGTACTGTGCCCCTTTAGGGGGCCCCCTTTTCCAGCTTTGGCCTCATGCCTAAAGAACGTATTAACTAATCATGTAGATGTTACATGATCCCTCCTTTTTTTTTTTTTTTAAAGGTTAAACACAAAACATACAAACAGTAATGAAAAAATAAATGAAAACACTGGCATATTAAAATACAGATCAGTTTTATGTTGATGAAAGAGCTTATATTTCCTCAATAGCCTTGGTGGTGTTTTCGTTGGTCGGCAGGGTATCGTCCCCTTTTTGAGGACAATGTTCATCGTGATCGGAGACTGACCACCACTCCTTGGTGATCTGAGTATTCATGCCAGTACAGGATGCATTCAGGTTGATTGAACTGGCCCTCCTATAGTTTGAGGATGACTCTCTGACTCCTGTCCTGTGCCTGTGTATGTTTTCAGACTGGGGAGACCTTAAAGTATGAAGCATTCCGGGTTATGCTATTTCCATCCGCTGTCCGTAATCATGTCGACCTTTTTCTGCTTATGACATGTAAGCTTGGTATTTGTCTGCCAGAGGTGTTTTGTTATGTCCCTTTTGTAAAACAACACCCTATCATTTGACGTGCATGGGAAGGGACTGAGCATGAACGTCTTTGTCCCATATATTGTTTCATTTCTTTTGGAATTGAAATCTTTTCTCTAATAGAAGAGTCACTAGGTGGTTGATTGTGTGCACTAGGGATTTCTGGAAGAAGTGTATGATATGGCCTGTTAAAGACAAGTTTTCAGGAGGAACATTGTGTGTTAGTGAGAGTGTTTCGTCAATTTGCGTAAAAATTGTTACATGCCGCTTTAGTGAATAATTTGTTCCAGATAAGTCAGCCTTACTCTCTTACCTAGAACTCATGAAACCGTTCTACAAATGCCATTAGCTGTGGCCAGCAGGAGTATTTTTCTGTGTTGAAAATCCAGATTTGCAAGCCCAATTGTTGAAACAGATTTCCATTAAATGTGGCCCTTGTCTTCTTTACACTCTGGGTATGCCATATGCTGAAAAATATGCTGTCCAAGGCGCAGGTAGTATAAGTGGTGAGCTGATGTGGAAATGGAATGAATGGGAAATCATCAATTGGATAGGTCTTGTAATATTCATAATCATCAACAAGCTAGATGGTCCATGTTCGTTTGGAGGTAGTGGTGTCAGGGTCGTGTAGAGGACCATAATGGTCCCACGCAATTTCATCGCCAAACTGTTGAGGGTAAGGAAATACATATGGGTCGGTTCAGTTTGGAAGAATTTGTTACTACACTATGGCAGTGAACAGTGCTGTTATATTTTTTCAAACTATTTGATCCCAGTTGGAAACCAAACTTTTCTCTGAGAATTTTCTTAGTGCCAACAATGCCACTAATGTCCTTATGGCAATATTTACAGTAGTTTTTGGCGAAGGGCCTGAGTTAACAATTATTTGGTTTCCTTTTAGAATGAGTGTCCGTTAGCAGAAATTTCATCTTTTGACAGCTGCAAATCCTTTATTCGGGATGATATTAAACAGATCAGAAATGGTAGCTCCTA
>JAACNH010003862.1:0-26746 GCA_019447015.1 Hymenochirus boettgeri
AAAAGCGAATTCTTATTAACTTATTACAGTACTTCTTCTACATATCATAAAAGAAAGCAAGATTGCAGTTCATATCTTTAAAACCAAGTCCAAATTAAACCTAGGGCTAGGTTATTAAATCAATACGTTTACTTTACAAACAGAGGAATAATTAGTATAAAGGATTTCATGGATAAATATTCATTGGACAAATCGCTTATTGGAAATTATTTGGAAACTAAGGGGGGGAATAAAGTGATAAGAAGGGTGTATAATCCATGTAGGGATGTATTAATGATAACAAATTAGAAACATAAGGGTCAGTTTAAAATAAAAGTTGGTGTACATGATAATATATCAAAATACATAGTTTAAAACCAGTAAATAATTTAAAGGGGAACTAAAGTCACCAGGCAAAACTGTTCTAATAGACAAAGCACAATCTCATTGTTGATACACAAGCTGTGTCACACCTATCTATTTGTTGTCACTGTTGGATCAGTTATTTAATGTGTTTCTGGGAGAGTAAGTGGGGCCACACTTGTGCCACCTCGACTGTGACCTGGCTGGCTACCTTCTTGGCTCCACCCTGATCCATCCAGACTGTGCTCTGGTCCAACCAGACTTTACCCATAGCTTCAGCAACCAGGGGCAAACATGTTTCCTGTACAGACCACGGTTGAGTACTAGTCTTTTGAACATGAAAGCTTCAGTTGTCCTGCCCCCTTAATGCAAAAATACTGAGATGTTACAACCTGTCCCTAACAAATTCACACTCCTTTACTTTTCATACAAAAAGAAAATTAACCTTTGCAGTCTATTTCCTAGTAACATGGATGGAGAGAAAGAGCATTTTAATTTCACAAGTCTGCGGATTTGAGCCTGTAGCCTTAGAAGTACTAAAAGTAAAGCATTATTTCACTAACACTCCAGAGCTAACACATAGTAAGTAGCGATTGTCAGACAGTAGAGCGGCAAAGGAACTGTGTCAGATAACTTAAAATATTGTAAAACCGAGGTTTGGGGGGTTGTAAAACACTATTAAGCGAAGTTTATTTTAAGGTGGACATGCCCTTTAAAAAAAATCCATAAATGAGAAAAAAAGAAATTCCTGGCTCCAAAAGGTAACTCTGATAATCCACTTTCATGTTGTATAAGATGTAAATCAGGAGCTCCTTTCCAGTGGCTGCGCGGCTCCTTACCTACCCCCGGGCAAAAGATTTACCCCCAACCAATCACAAACAGGCTGAACTGAGGGGTGTAGATATTTGATTACCTTTGGAAGACACACCCGCAGTGCCATTATATTTTTGGTAACAAGTACAGAATGAAGGAGGAGAAATCAATGTAAAAATATCCTACAATTAAGGGAATCCTACTATTACAACATTGTATAATTATAATAAACTATATCTTCTTGCAGCAGGTTCCATATCATGACATTGGTCTCCATACAAGTAACCTTATTAAGAAGAGCCATTTACGCCAGGATTATGCTTCTAGCTGCAATCGATGCAAACTTATAGCAGTATAAATGGTGTTTTTCCAGCTAGCATTTTGAGCTGTAAAATCACCAGCACCATTGCTTTGCCCCGCCTGCCATAGGCACCGAGCATGTCCAATTGTATCCTACTGCTATACCTGTCTTAAATAGATCAGGAAAAGATTGTTTTGGGGGTTTTTGTGTGGGGGAGCGGGTTGTGCTTGTTAACATCATGTGACTGCCACACACCTTCCTTGTTTTATTCTGACTGTCTGAGTGTAACCTTAAAAGCCTATAACTTAAGACCCAGAGAAGCTAGAGAAATCATCCTTAGCTTGTTTGAAAGGTATAAAAGAACTCTTTTAAAGAGGACACTTGTATGGCGACCACAATTATCCTTTACCTTTTGTGGTACTAGGTAGTAAAAGCTTAACATTAATTTGTGTATTGCACTTACAATCCAACATTTTCAGACTTCACACAGGCCTGGCATGGTACATTGGTAGTGTACTTTAACCTCAATGATTTATATTATATTATATCTCCCATTTTCTAAGAACAAAAAGGAATTAAAGAAAAAAAAAAGAACAATAAAGTAGCTGACTATTTAGTATTGTTCCTGGTAAGACGTTTTTTTATGCCACTCATACTGGATGGAACTTAAACTGCAGGGTTACAGCAGCTTTCAAAGTATTGTATGGGGCTTCCATATTGATGTGGATAAAACAGTGGTGGGGCCAATAGTTGTACATGCTCTTAAGGCTGTTTGAAGGCTACATGGTCAGATACATGTTCTGGCAACATTATGGAAGCCTTGGTTACAAAATCCACTTCTTACATGTCTGTATTGTGACTTCAAAAGTATCTTTAAATGCATGTTGTTCTGGGGTGAAAAGCTTTGAAAGGCATGAAATAAAATGTTTAATTTATGCATAGCTAGCCAGCTGAAACACTGTATCCTTGATTAATATAATTAATACGTTTCTGTACTCATATAGGTAATGAATTCATTTCTTACAAAACAAGAATGCAATCAATAATAAATAAAATGATCTAAAAAAATAATAAAGAATATAATAATGGTCCTCAAGTGCTAGATTGATATGATAGAGTAGTAAGATAAGTAAGAGTCTACAGGTGGCATAGATAAACAAAAAGTAATGTGATTTTTACTATAATTTAGATTTTATACATTTATTTGGAGCAGTAGTAGTACAGCAGAATTTCGAAAGCTGCTCCCCACACATCAGCTTTTTACATTTTTTAATGAAAATACTTGTTTTTTTTTATTAAGATGTTCGAAACTGGTGAGTATTGTTCCAAAATCGGATTTTCATAGTGTCTAATACCAGCCCAATAGAAGTTTGATATAGAATATTTGATATTCGATATAGAATGTTCCATATAAAATATACTATCAGGGAGATTCAATAATAAAATCTTATTGTTTAAAATGATGCTAATTTTGCCCCAACCAATCAGATCTCATTAACATTTGTAGCTTACATCTGATTGGTTGGGGCAAAGTTAGCCCATTTTAAACTATAAGAACTTTTATTGAATAACCCTGTATGTTCGATATAGAGAGTTCTATGTTCAATATAGAATGTTCAATATATAATATTCCTCTACTACTCATTAGGCATGATAAATGCCTGTTTTCCTCCCAGTGTTGCATAGGTTTTCTTTACAGCAAGATATTATTTTCTGCAATCATAGTAATTTTCAAATCTTAAATCTTTGAATGTGCCCAGCAGTAGCTTTTGATACAAGAGTCTCAGAGGTGATCTTCCCAATATGCCATTCAAATATAGAAATAATATTATGTCTAGGGAGGGGGATAACATTTGTGGATCAAGGATTCACAGAGGGGAAAAGGGTTGGCATTTAGAATTAGTGGTGCTTCAAGGTTGAACACCTAAATCACAATTCCCATTGGTGCTGCCACCATGCCACTGCACCTTCTGGGACGGAGGCCCAAAGTTACTATAGACTTGTATTGCAGGGGAAGCCATTGCTTTGAGCAATATTTTCAACTTGCCTCATGGACAGAGAACCCCCAGAACCAATTCAATTCAAAAATAGTGAAAGTAAAACTGCTTTGCATTAGGAAGATAAACAGCACGGGAGCTGTAATCACTGTTCTAATCAAGTAAGATTTTCTTTAGCTGTAGGAGTGTGAAGGTGGTGTGGGGGGGGGACGGGTTGTAATTGATTTCTTTAGCTACAGTGCTACATTGGGGCTTAAATAACACAGACAGCAGCTAACTGTAGGATTGGGTTTATCTGCACAGAGTAACAGATAATGCTTATTCCATCTCCTGATCTTAGTGCTGAATCAATTATCCATGCAGTGACAGTGAAATAAGCTTTACATTTATAGAATGGATCGTTTCTACATGTGTGTGCCAGGGGGAGGGGTGGGTGATTGACAGCTCTTTGCTGACTAGCTGTGTCCCGCCCCTTTAAAAAGTAAAACTCCCAGAGCTAAAAAAAACAAGGGTTAAGTCAGAGAGAAAAAAAAACAAAAAAAGATTTAAGATTGGTGGCAATTAATCCTAATTAATGTGTGATTAGTTAAAAAATGGTTTGGTACAGTTTACATGTCATTTAAAGAACAAATAGAAAAAACATGTTACTTGCATGTATTTTAGAGAAACTTGGGAAGTGCATTTTTCATTGTGGTTATGCTAAGGTTCTATTAGGTCCCGCTGCAAATGAGCACGGCCACACTGCAACGCAGTCGCACACGGAATCACATGCGATTTCATATGCGATTTTGTTGCGTTTGCACTGTGGTTTTATTAGGTATAGGAAAACGCATGCGATTAAAATGCGGAACGCAAATCGCAATTGCAATGCATCCGAAAACGCGTTGGTCATGATGTAGATGGCTGGTCATGTGGCCAGACAGGGTGATGTTCGTTACTACTAAAGGACAACCAGATACAAGACTATTCCAGATTCCTGTGATCAGTGTCAACAAGTCTGATGGATGCCTCACACGTTTTTTTTTTTTTTTTTGTTTTTTTTTAATCCCTCTAGAGGAGGTGTGTTTATTAAAGCAATAAGAAACATATTTGATCATACAGAGTAAACATTTGTTGTCATTTTTTGACAATGAATCTCGAAAGACATTTTTTCAGGCGTCTCTAAACTGCTTCCATCGTGTTAAAGACCGTAAATTCTCATAAATTATAACATTCTACTGGTGTTGTAGACCTTGGGTTGGTAGGCTGGCCATTTGGCTTCTTCTCCCTGCCCTTTACATCAGAGTCGACATTGGGAAAAACATAGAAGATTAATTGATCCTACTAATTTCCAGTTTGTTGTGTTGTTTAGCAGTGGGGCTTGAGAAGTATTACTTCAATACTTCGTCTGGCTGTTTCCGTCATATTGAGACAGTATGTTTGCATACATTGTATAATATTGGGTTGCTTAGGTCTTAGGGCTATTATTGGCAGGGGGGACACCAGTCTTATTGTTCTTTTGCTTTATGGTTTTAAACTTTTTGGTATTTCCCCTAGGGGGTATAGCGCTTGGCGTTATTGCTGTAATTAACTTTAACAATATTAACTTAACTTTTGCTGGCCTATTGTTGGTTGTTGCCTTTGGCTATAGATATGTTGGTGGTTGTTTTGTTAAAGTGTCAACACTGTGTCTCTGACTTCACTTTCCCCTTTGGGGTTCGGTTCGGTTCTATTTCCTATTGTTTTATTCTCTAGTCGTTGCATGTTGCGGTGAGGATTCCCACTGTTCCTTATTCTGTCATATTTTGTTGGACAGACTCTGTTCGTGTAAATTAGTTTTTTTAGGGGAGGGTTGAGTTTATCTCAAGTTTCCATTGAGAAATGTGGGTGTGGAGGCCTGTATCAGGTTCTGGCGATCAGTTTCCTGGCTGTGAAGAGGGTTTCGCATAGGGCGGTTTGCAGATGTTTGCCTAGGTATAGGTGGTTTGTAATCCCAGAGGCATAGTTTTGGGGTCTAGGTCTGACGGGGAGCCCCATGTGGTCGTGGAGAATTCACCACTTGTTTCCAGAATCCTTGATTTGGGGGCATTCCATACCATATGGAAAAAAGTTCCGGGGAGGAGAGCGGCATTTGGGGCACAGAGGGCTGTGTTCCGTCTGAATTTGGCTAATACTAATTGGTGTTAAGTATGTTCTGTGGAGGAATATAGTTGGGACATCCTTTCTGATGCTTTGGGGGGCGGTCTTTGGTGCGTTCTGGGCCTCTTCCCCATTCTTCCTTTTCTATGGGTCCAATATCTCTTTCCCATGTTGCCCTTTTACGTGGGGCCTGTGTTTCGGGTTGGGAGCATAGGAGATAGGTGTACAATTGGTATGAGTTTTTGGGTTTGGGTGCTTCTACAAGTCTCAGTATTGGGTTGCTTTCTAGGTTAGTTGTGTGGTTTCAAATTGGGTCTGGAATGCGTGACGTAATTGGAGATATCTGAAAGATGGGAACTGGGGAGCTCAAACTCTTGTCTCAGCTGGTCGAATACTTTGATCTGACCATTATGCACAATGTGTATTATTCTGGTTACACCATATTTACACCAGATTTCCTGGTTGCTGTCATAGAAGAAACTCTGGTAGGTTTCTGTTAAACCAAAGTGGGGTATTTTTGTTTATGAGAGGGGTTCATTTCTTTCAATCGTTAGGTCCCATGTTTTAAGTGTTTGCAGTAGTAGGGGGGTGTATAGTTGAGTGGTGGTGTACCTGCCAGTCGCGTGTGATTCAGGTATGCAGCGTTGAGGGTTGTAGGTATTTCTTGTTTTCCAAGAGGTTAATAAGTTTGTCGGTTTTATCTTGAGTCCAATGGTGTTATGTGTGAGATCTGGGATGAGGTAATATATCGGAAATCTGGGAAGTGCCATACCTCCCAGTTCGTGGGCGTTTGAGTGTTTGCCAGCTGAGCTTCGGTCTGCCCGATCCCCATATAAAGGTCTTATTATGAGTCCAGGGCTTTAAGTATCTAGGGGGATGAGATTTGGAGAATGCCATACAATATACAGCGTTTTTAGGTAGTAGTATCATTTTTGGGAGACTAGATGCGGCCCACCGCACTCCCACTGGTAGTTTGGCCCATGTTTGGGTTTGGTTTTTATTAGTTGTATGAGGGTGGTTCGAGGTTTAAGGGCAGGTATTCTTTGAGTCTCTGGAAACGTTAATTCCTAGTATTAATGGTGGCAGACTCTTTGTGAGTGAGGTTGGGGTGGTGGTGGCATTAGCTGGGTAATGTCTAATGGTAGGATTTGTGATTTTTCCCAATTTATTGTGAGGCCTGAGTATTCTCCGTGTTGGTTAATTAAATGTAAAATTTTATGTAGGGATTTGTCTTCGTCTGAAAGGTAAAACGCAACATGTCGTCTGCATAGAGACTAACAATCTCAGAGCATGTGCCTAGTTGGAGGCCTGTAGTGTCTGGTCTTCTCTGAGTTTAATTGACAGTGGTTCGATTGCTAGGGCGTAGAGGAGGGGGGACAGCGGGCAGACCTTGGCGGGTACCCGTTAGTGGGGAAAGTGTCCGTTATCGTTCGTTGGCTAGGATCTGGGCCTTGGGTGAGAGTACAGGAGTTGTAGCCATTGTATGAAACGGCCGCCAAAGCCATATTTTTACAGCACGTGCCAGAGGAAGGGCCATTCGACCGAGTCGAACGCTTTTGGCAGCATCAAGACTCACATGCATCTTGTGCCATATTGCTGTGGGTAGCCTGTGTGTTCATGTATAGGCGGCAGTATTATGGGTGGTATTTTTCCCCTGGGATGAATCCTGTCTGATCTGGGTGTATCGTTTATGTATGATTTTATTTAGTCTTAGAGGGAGGGAGTTTGGCTAGTATCTTGATGTCTGTTTGTAATACGATATGGGCCTGTATGATCCGGGTTGGAGTGGGTCTTTACCCGTTTAGGGATCAATACCATCAGGGCTCTAGACATTGATTCGGGTAGAGTGTTGTGAGGAGAAACATGTGTTGTTATAGAGGTCGAGCAATTTAGGGGCTAATACGTCTATGTAATGTGTGTAGAATTCAGCGGAAGGCCGTCTGTGCCCGGTGGTTTGTTGTTCGTGGTATGTGGGTTAGTGTATTTCTAATTTCTTTTCAGTTATGGGTTCTTCTAGGAGGTTGCGGCTGTCCTGTGGTAAGCGGTGGTAAGGGGAGTTGTTTGATGTAGTTTCTGAGTCTTCGGGTGTGTGTGTGTTTGGGTTGAGTATAGGGTTTTGTAGTAGACTAGGAGGTGGTCTGCTATCTTTGGTTGGGTGGAGAAGTTGTCCTGTTTTTTGGTTTTTCAGTTGTATGCGTATCGTGGGGGGTTTGTGTTCATTGTTGGCCAGGTAATGCGAGTAGCTTGCCTTTTTTTCACCATGTCGTATTTAGTCTTTGTTTTCGAAAGAAAAGTTGTTTTTTGGTTTTGGCTTCGTATTGCTGTCGGTCATTCTGGATTGAAGTTTCAGGGATTCCGCGTTTGTGTGGTTGGGGTTTTGTGTGAATGTTTGTGTTGCCGCCCTGGTAGTAGTTTTTGGGTGGCTTCTTTTTTGCTATTTTAGCAGAGTTTTGTTTGATTTTATTTATGCTAGCGGTGAGGGTATACGGGCATGTGTTTGAAGGCTTCCCATACCTGGGTCGGGCTAGCAGACTGATCGTTTGTACGGAAGAAGAGGAGTCCCACTCTTTTGTTAGGTCGGTCCTTCCGAGAGTAATGTTAGCCAGAAGGGTTGAGTCTCCATGTCGTGAGGGGGGTTTCTGTCCATGTCAGTTCGCCCAGCAGGGCAGGGTGATGGTCCGAGAGTATCCTTGGGCGTATTCTGCCTGTGTCAGGTGGGGAATTAGTGTAGCGTGTATGAATATCATGTCAATTCTGGACATCGTGTTGTATGAGGCTGAAAACAGGAGTATTCTTTTTAGCGGGGTGTAATGGCGCAGGCGTTCGGTCATATTCATACTGTGATGAGCCTTGCAAACCTGGTTTTCGGGGTTTTCTGGGGGGTTGCGTCTGGTGGGTGTAGTCTGTCTTGGGAAGCGTTTAGAATTGTGTGTAAATCTCCTAGACCATATAGCGGTGTTCCTGGTATTCAGCTATGAATTGTAGGCCTGTCTTTAGTGAGATAATGTGAATGGTGGGGGATGTATGAGGCAAGTAGAAGTAGGGGGACATTATGCCACCTTAACATTCAGAACACAAAAGTACCTGACCGATCCAGCCTAAGCTCCACCAGTTCGAACTGTGTGTGTTTATTTACTAGCACTGCTACTCCTCGGGAGGAGGATGTGAATTGGGTGGTATGCCCACCCACCCAGGGTCTTTTGAGTGTGTTTGTTTGTTGGCCTTCCATGTGGGTTTCTAGCAGGATTATTATATCCGCTTGAGTTTTTGCAGTATTGTCGTTGTTGATCGTTTGATTCTTGTTCTGGAGGCCTCTAACGTTCCATGTAAGACCTGAAGTGGGTTTGTTGGTCGCATTTTCAACCCGGTGGGCCAGGCTGGATCGGGAGGGGAACATTCCTATATAAAACTTTTAGTCTAAATAGAGAGTAGTAAAATAGACATGTTAACACAGTTGTTGTAATACATATCATAATACATTATAGCATAGGCAGCAATAAACTTTCCCAACTCCGGCTTTGCAATGTGGAACTGGTGGCAAGCATTATTCCCTGAACGAAAACAATTAAACAAGTAACTTTTGCCCGTTGGTCTCTTCCATGGGAGGGACGGGTCGGGCACTTGGTTTGGAGTGCTGTTTGTACTGCGCTATGGCTATTATCTTGTCTATGGGGGCGACTTCAGGTTGTCGCTGTTGTGTTTAGGCTTTGAGTAGTGAGCTTCGAGAAAGTCTTTGTCCGCTCACTAGGTTGTTTTGGGGGGATGGGTAATCAGGGTTGCCGTCCAGGGGAGTGAGGGTACATTGGGGGGAGGGCAAAGGGGAGAAAAAGGGCAGGGGGCCCATTGGTGTTTGGCACAGCCCACCTCTGCACGGCCCTGTGGGGTGAGGTTGTGGTTGGGGTTGTTTATAAGGTTTTGGGCAGGTCCTGTCATCTCGTGTGCTGCCATTTGGCTAGTGGGCCGTGTCTTACCATCTATAGAGTGGAATATAGTCCTTAACCAGGTGGCGGGCTGTGCGGTTTTGTTGTTGCTTCCATATGGGCAGGTCTTTAGCGTTGGGGTCTTCTCTTGGGGGGGGCCTTGTGGCCGTGGTTGAGTCAAGTCCATGTCGATGCACTCCGCGGCTGATGTGAAGAAGTGTGTTTTGTCGCCTTTTGTAACTCAGAGGCGGTCGGTACAGCATAGCGTACTTTAGGTGGCAGAGCGCCAGCCTGCGCTTTACATCTGTGAATTTTGCAACGTTGTTTTGTATTTCCAAGGAAAGTCAGGGATATACTGAGATCATGGTGTTTTTGTATGGGATGTTACCCTTCTCCCTGGTTAGCCGGAGTGGTGGTATCTCGGTCTTCTCGAAAATTGAGTAGTTTTGCGATGAATGTTCTCGGGGGGGGCTCCAGGAAGGGGGGGTCGTGCTGGTATTATGTGTGCCCGTTCCACCACAATGTATGGAGAAGCTCTGTTTCTCCGAGAAGTAGTGATTAGTAGGTTCTCTGGAATCCTGCGGGTCTGAGCCCTCCCGCCCTTTCTGTAGCCCCACTAGTCTGATAAATGTATTTCGTCTGTGTCTGTTCTCCAAATCTTCTTGGCGTTGATGTATACGTTTATTGTGGTCTGTTGGGGTCTTATCATGTGTTGCATGGGGGAGATCCTGTCCTCCACCGTGCTACACGTTGTTCAGATCTCTGTGACCCTGTTGCGTAAGTTGTAAAGGTCTTGCCGGTACCAGGGAATGTTCGACCTTGACCTCTTCTAGTTTGTTGACAGTGTCGTCTGGCACTGGTGACGCCTCCAGGATTTTGGTCGCCATTTCTGGTTGTATGGTGTCAGTGTTCGAGTGGTGGGATTGTTAGGGTCTATGGTATGTTCTTCTTCGTGGGGCGTCTGAACTTCTCTAGCTTGCAGCTGGTCCTGAGATTTTTTGGGGGGGCGGCATTTGTTTGCGTTTTTATCTGCTGTGGCGTAGTTCAGGTTAGTTGCTTTGCGTTTGGAGGCTGTTGGGCCTTTTCAGGGGGTTTGGTTGATGTTGGGGGGTCCGGAGGTGGGTGACTCTTCCACCTCGGCTGTGGTCAGTAGATGTGGGGGTTCTGGGGGTTTCGCTCTGTATTAGTGTGTGGCCGGATGTAGGCGCTTCGAGTTCGGGTCTCTTCTTTTCTTCGCTGAAGCAGTTCCAGGGCCTGGGGTATGTCACAGTGCTTGTGCCTTGTCAGTGCCTGTCAGGGCCAACTGTGCCCAGGGCTCCGTTCCTGTGGTTGTGGGGCGTTCGTGGGCAGCTGTAAGGTAGGCTTCTCTGTGCTTATTTGTGGGGCCTGGTACTTGTGCCACGTGGGTTGCCGTGGTGGGTTTGGCCCCGTGGTTGGGTGGGGTGTAGGGTTTTTGGTTTTGCCGTCTCGTACCTCATCTATGTTGTGGGTGCGTGGGTCTTCAGAGCCCCCCTTCCCCCTCCCAGCCCCGGGGCAGTTCCAGGGCTCTCAGCAGGTCGGTGCAGTCTGGCCCCGACGGTGTCGGTCGGGGCTCCTAGGCACGGGCCCTGTGTCATGGATGGTGACGGAGCAGCAGCCGGGCAGGGTCTCTAGTGCAGTGCCTCGGGCAATGTCACTTCGGTTTGTGGGGCCTACTGCTTGCCCCACATGGGTTTGCGGTCAGGCCGTGAGTTGCCCGCTGTGGTTAGCCTTATGGTTGGGTGGTGTGGGGGTGTTTTTGGGCTCCCGCCTCCTACCTCCTTGTATCCGGTGCGTGGTGTGTTTCAGGTTGCACCTCCCCTCGTTGTACCGGGACGCAGGATTCTGCGATAGGCCGCCGCGGTCGGGCCTCAACGTCGTCGGCCCGCGGGGGCTCTATTCTCGTTGCTGGTTCCGGCGCTTTGTGGTTTCCCGGAGGCGGTCCGGAGCGTTGCCGGGCCCGGCGGCCAGTCCCTGCGGCTGCAGTCTGAGTGGTGGGCCCGGTTTCGGGGTTTCTCCCTCTCAGGAGGTATTTGTGTGTGCCCTGGGGATGTTTTAGGTTAGTATTGGGTTCCCCCTTCAGGATTTTGCTCGGATCTTTGTGAGCGAGCGGACTAGTTAGTGTGTGCGTCCTAACTCATGCCGTTCCAGGCCACGCCCCCTCACAACGTTCTTTTAGTGTTTAAATTTTAAAATTACAAAAGAATTGCTGATGAAAAAGTGTTTGTTTTTTTTTTTGCATTATTTAAAATCTCAGGGCCCTCCAAATGTAATGCACCCTTTCCTGGGCTATATATGTGGGGGTAACAAATTAAGAATCCCTGTGGTGGCATGCCTTTGTTTGTATTAAATTTAGTGCTGTTACCGTGTACACACCAGCAGACCGATGATTCAGGTTCAGCCTAACACTACCAGAATCTTGATGCTGGTTATTCCCAATGGCAGGATATGGATTTAAGCATTGTGAGATAAGGAGAGTGGGATCACATGACAATATTTTGCTCCTTCAGCTAAATCCTGTAGTAGTGTTTTACTTGCTAAAAAGGACTATATTTAATAGAAAGTGTTCCTTGACAGATTATTCTTCAAATAAATGACCAAATATAAATAGTTACCGTTTTGCTACACGCAACGTTTCTTTATTTTTCATCCCAATTCTCTAGGATTACAATCTGTCCAAGTATCAAAAGTATATGCCTCAGAAAATGAGCAAAACATTATCTTAAGAAATCAAAAGCTAATTTATGCATCACCATTTTAAAGGTGGAGCTTGAGAAAGAAGTTATCTTTGAAATGGATAATAAATCGGTGCATCCTAAGGCTAGTTATGACCTCCATACAAAGACTATGAGGCAAGGACATATCAAGCTTTTATAGTGGTAGATGTAAAATATTGTGTGGACAGTGTGTTGTGTGTATATTTATAGACATACACACACTTTAACAGTATATACATATATATTCCTTTGGATTGAAACGTATTTGGGATTTGACAGGAATAATGACATGTAACCAGGAGTCAATTCTAGCTTCTTTGTAAATATTTTTATTGTACGTGAATGCTAGTCAAGGAAAAGCAATAGATATGGTGTAGCATATAAATAGGAAGTGGAAATTACAAATGTAAAATAGTTTAATGTGAGGATTGCTTGGGTTATATAAGCCTCACGAACAACAGCTATTTAATATACAACATACTGTAATGCAAGATATAGACTAATGTATAGAAACAGAACGATGACGCATGAAGCCAAACCTTTTGTAGAACAATTCTATTTATTGTCAAGGTGGTCTAGGGTCATAGAAGGGGCAATATAACTCCTGGATCTAACACAGCAAACAGATACATTATGGCCAGGTCGTTCCACCAATTAGCAGATATTTTACTGGTCCCTAAATACCCCTGAATCTGTTTGGTAGCTGTCGAGTAAGAGCCCTCTGGATAAAAAGGTGACAAAATGTTTTTTAGGGAAACTGAATGGCACCCTATAGAACGATACTGCTGGTCTATGACAGGTATACAATCTATACCAATGAAAACCCTTGTACTGGGACAAGCTCTACCACCACCTAGGATGATTGCTCTATTTTATCTTGCAAAAACCTATAACTTCTAGATGAAACCAACTACTACCGTACAGCAACATCTGGCATCCTTTCATGATAGTATTCAAAGAAGAAGAAACTAATTCTACACCATATATTCAGAAGTAACCTTCTGTTCCCTCTTGCTGTCATTCTAAGGTTATTAGTTCAAAACACAGAATTAGCTTTCTCCAGCTTTGAAGACTGTTATAAAACTTCTGCTAAAATATGTTTTAAGTCATTGCCTTGGATATAAGGCACTCAATGGAACTGAATTGCCTTTTTAACTTCGGGACTGGAAGGGAGCTCAGTATTGATGGTGTGTGAATGGTTGCAAACACAAAGTTTGTTTTTTGGTCGTATAACTGCATATGTACACTGCAGAGTCAAATTATTACTTACATATTGATTCATTGCATATTTTCTAAAAACATTCATTCTCTGTCCTGCTTCCATTACATTTGGTTTTTCATTTTACAGTCAGTTTGTGTAAAGCCATTAAAGTGTGTTGGAGTGTCAATACACAGCAACATTACTTGTACTAAATATTAAATTAATACAAAGGCTCTGTTTAAAATAAAAAAATATTTGTAGTAATATATGAAAAAAAAAATATTTAGTTTAACAAGATATATCAAGCTGGAGGTATTCTCAGTCAGTGTACAGTCTTAATCATAGTGTCAAAGTAAGTGGCCAACCCATGATCTTATAACAAAAAGACAGTGTAAAACCACACAACGGAACCTTGCAGTACTCTGAATGACCGTTAGGTGGTGCGGAGAGATGGGAGTAAATCCTAATGCTAAGCAAAGATTACACCAGACTACGGGAGAGGTTAGGAGATGAGTAGGAGGGGGGGGCGTGGGGAGGGATTTGTGATTCTTTAAATACCCAATCATGTTAATTTTTTTCATGCAAATCCCAACATGCCAACCTAAGAATAATTATTATCGAAGAATCAAAGGGATCTTAATAGTGGATTCAAAAGTATATTCGGGGGCTCTGTAAGAAACAGTTCAAATCCTGCAAGGACGCAATGTGTGGTCATACTGCGAGAACTGAATTAGTGGGGTTTTTTAGATCTAAAAAGAGTTTAAACTATATAAAAGTGGATATAAACTGACCTGGTGCCAGAGATCCAGATTGTAGTATACACATGGTGATATTACCCGAGTTGCTATTACTCTGGTTAAATATCCAACTGTGAATTTGTTAGCTAGTGTTAAAATGTTGCGCTAAATCCAGCAAAAACACATATTAAATTAATTGTGCCTTTTGTGATACCCATGCAGCGGTGCAATGAGTAAAGTCGTGCTAAACAATATTATATCATGTTAGCGTGACTTTAACGCCTTAAAAATGCTTTGGGCATGGGCAAATGTGCCCCAATGTCTTTGGTACTGTATTTTCAGCAAAATTCTGGCTCTTTACTTCTAATAAAATATAAATTGGCACAAAAGTTTCTCAATACAGTCTCCACTTAAAACTGAACCTTTCTAGAATTGTCGCTAAAACTACAGTATTTTTGGAATGATATCCTACACGCCATATGGAAATGATATCCTAAACGCCATAGGGGAAAAAACATCCTACATGCCATATGGGAATAATATCCTACAAGCCATGTGGGAATGATATCCTTATAGCATCCCTTCCTCGGGTTATACCGGTTTTCACAAAAAAATGTTGGATTCACCATTGTAGTGTGCTCCCCTATACTTTCTTTTGTTATAAGAATTATTTGGCCCTAGGAGTGGAGGGCAGGGTGACTGCACCTAGGATTTGTCTGGCTAGAAGCCAACAGCAGTGTGCTGGAGGTTGTGGACTGTATTGGGAATGATATCTACCATGCCATGGATTATATCCTATATATATGAATAGGATAGTGGATGTATACTATTCCATTTCTATATATATATTGCTGTTGCATGGGGGTTTGACCCAGCCTCCAGGAAATGTGGGAAATACTGAAACCTGGAGAGTTAGTCCCAGGAAAGCAAGAGAAAGAGCAGCAGGGACTTTCATCTCATAAAAGGCAGGTACTGATATAAAAGACAAAGTTTGAGAATTACGTATCTAAAAGGTAAAAAGTTACTTAAGTAAAAAAGGTTAAAAGTTATTACCCAGCAGAATAAAGCAAACCGTGAGTGGTTGCTGGGCTTAAATAAATTTGGATAACGAACAGGGTTATTCAATAAAGTTCTATCGTTTAAAATGGTGCATATTTTGCCAAACCAATCAGATGTTAGCTTTCAAATGTTAAATAAGTTCTGATTGGTTGGGGCAAAATTAGCACCATTTTAAACGATAAGAACTTTTATTGAATCTCCCTGTAATTGCTTTCATTTATCCAGGCTTTTTAAGTCGCAATACAATAGTAAATTAAAATAAGCAAATTAATTGGATGTGCATAGGCTTCTATTTTGTATGTATCTATTCCTATACTCCCTATGTGAATAAAATCCATACACCATATGCTAATGCATATTGCACATAGTAAGTAAAGAATTTCAACATATAATTTCTTACAAGAAAAAAAGCCTATGTTCAGAACGTATAACAAAAACACTCTGATTATGATCACCAGCAACAGGCTATTATAGTGTTTGGGGCATGTAGGCAGAATATATGACTGGATGAGACCAAGACAGCATGGAATGGAAACAAAGGACAACAGAGGTTAAAAGACATAAGTGGGGGTGGCTTCATTGCCTAGACAAGAGGACACGGGTAGAATTATTTTGCAAAGAACATCTTTATCCTTCTATAATTAAGGAAATCACAGGCTCCCTATGGAAAATATACTCATTAATCTAAGCCCAAGCTTCAGAACCCAGGTTAATTTCCCAACACTATGAGCATTACGGTCCGTAGATTTCGCAAATCTTATTAAGAAATGCACTCCACTATAACAGGAGTTAAAATCTATATAAAAAAAACCAAAGCATTTCATTATTTAAGGCCAGAGAGGAGGAGATAAGTCAAAAGCCTGGAAATTGATATATAGCTTGTGGCCACAACAATAAGAAATTATGCATATGTGAAAACTGCTTATGTTCCAAATATAGCGGGTTAACAAGGATGTAGGCATTGACATTAAAGCAGTGATTTAAAATAATGCTGTAAATATAAACAATTTGATGCATCCATTCATCCATGTATTAAGCTACAAAGTATTGATTGGGTGATGCCAGGAGTGGTTAACCTTTGTCAGGGAATTAAAAACTTTCATTTTTTGTGCTCTTCAGAAAATGTTCCCTTTAATGCAAATGAGTATTACATGGATTCATTCACTTCTTACTTTTCTACTTGTTCTTCAATGTACCTTAGAAGTTACCGGTAATAATATATCCTCGGATGTTTTAAAATTCTGTTCCCGGGCCAAAATATTCAACATGTGCTTTTCCTGCCCTGTGTGTAGAGCTGCCCTTGGTGCTGATCCTGCCTGGAACATTGCAGGATTAATAATTTACACAGAAGCAATGCACACAGACTAAGTATACTGACCCCTATTTAAAAGAATTTTCTGAGTGTATGAGACTAAGCAAGTAATTGCAGGCAAATATATATAATATCATGAAAAAACTCAAAAGCTTTTTCTCCTGGCCATAAAAGTCAAATTGGTAATTGGCCAGATCCCCAAAATAATTATGTTCAGGAGATTCACTATGTAAAGCGACTGAACTGCTGTAACTTAACCTTAAGATAGAAATACATGTTTAAAAAAACAATCCAATCACTACTGGTTTACCTACCACTAAATGGTTCTCTGTGGTGATGTCAAATCCATAAACGGTGTCAAAACTGAGATATTTCCAGCCAGAAGTTACCAGTAGCAGAGGAACCAAAGAATATAAAATAAAAAATGTCCTATAAAAACCAAACACAATTATGGTTATTAAGGATATGCAAGTATGTGGCCTACAATATATTAAAAGTTTAATTTAAGGTGGACCCTTTACACAGCCTATTGCTTCAATCTTTAGAGTCATTTCCATAGGCTAGAGAACAGTTTAGCCCCATTGGCCATCTTTGTGCAATGACAGATTATCAGGGTTGTTGGTAAACTACTGCAAATAACAGTTTAAGTAGAGCACATGAGGGGGAAATGCAATAAATTTACCTATCACAAATTACCTGCACTAGTTCCTTGATGTATGTACTACTTTGTGACCGTTTACATTGTGGGACTAGAGCGGTAAATTACAATCTTTGTGGGACTTTAAAAGCATTAAAGGGTAATGGACAAGTTAGGGTAAAATGAAAGCCTGCGTCTTTCCTTTAAAATGAGCCCTGGGTCATATCTCTGGCTGCAGCCTGTGAGAAATATATTCTGGTGATGTTCAAAGTTCTGCATTTAGCAGGTTGAGTGACATCACCTGACACTCCGCACCTCTCCACCCAGGGGGAAAGCATGCTCACTTAAGACCTAAAGGAGAACTATAGTGTGTATAATTTTTTTTTTGTTTAAACAGTTTAAAAGAAAAGTACTTGGGACCGGGATTAGGATTGGTAATTTCTACCTCCCAATAGTTTGTGAGGAGCACGAAACCAAAGAAGAAAACCGATTTCGCCAGTCTTCCCCTGGTTTAATCTTTATACAGGAGCAGTCCAGGGTAACCTGGCAAATGAAAAGAACGTGCTGTAGCTCCTTAAAGGGCATGTCCACCCTTATAAAAAAAAAAAATTGCCATATGATAAATAATTTCCCCCAGCCCAACAGCTATAAAGTTTCTCAAGAAAGTGCCCCGGTCTTTACTTACCTTCCCCTCTTTCCGCCGATTGCCCGGCCTTCTGCTGCAAGACCCTGCAAGCAGGGAGCGGGACCGGCAGCCGCGTCCGTGATTGGCTGAGAGGCAGCCAATCACGGACGAGGCTGCCCAGAACGCCGGGGGAGAGAGGGAAGGTAAGTAGAGTTCGGGGGACTTTCTTAAAAATCTTTAGAGCGGTTGGGGCTGGGGGAAGGTATACCAACATATGGCCAAGGGTTTTTACGGTAGGGGGAGGGATTGCAAAATGGGAGGGGGGGGGGAGGCCTGCAGTGGCATGCCAAACTTTCTCGGAGGGGAGACAGGAGGCAGAGTCTATATGGACTTTGTTCCTCCTGGTGGTCAGTTTTGGGGACTTTTAGGGGGGGGATTACAGAAGAACCATTTGGAGCTGGGATGTAAGATAAGGATTTTATTACACTACCGAGTGGGGCCAGTATGGGGTTTAGTTATAGTATTGGGGGTGGACATGCCCTTTAACAAAACGATATTTCAACCATAATAATCAACAAATAATCAATCCTACTCCCTGCCCCAGGTATTTCCATTTTTAAAAAGTTCCTGTTAGTTGCCACTGCTGTCTGATGTATAGATTATACGTTTTACAATAAGCAGATAAATATAAGTTGCCCATCTGTCCATGATAACATTCCATACTCACCATCATCATCTTGGCAAGGCTTGGAAACGCAAAGGTAAAACTACTTTTCAACTTGTATAACTGGAGAAATACAATGCCATTATTTTTATATCTGTACATTGTGAGAAGTATAGTCCTGAACTGGTAGCATCGAAAGCCCAATGTTACGAGCGATTTCACATAGTGATGCAAAGAAATAGCCGCCCTCCTTAGCATTCAAAGATGCCTTAGTTTCCCCTGCAGATTTATATATGTTCAGGACTTTACAATGTAACCTGGGATCTGCAGTATTTTATTTTTTTAGAAAGACTTCCAACGTGAAGCAAGCTATTTTAATGATTTGGTAGCAGCAGGGGGAAAAAGAAGGTAGATAAAATAAGGAAAATAGAAGAAAGGGAGGGTGAAAGGACTAAGGCAATGAGGTTAGAGTGGTTGAAAATGAAGGCAGAGTAGAGCTAGTAAGAAAAAAGAAATAAAAGGGAGAAAGAAGGCAGGCCTAGTAAATTAAGTAAGGTGAAAAAGGCAACTGGCATTTTAGATAACACAGAGAATCGTGGTTATTTTACATGGCTAGAAATAGTGTAAGGAAAATATTCATTTACAAAGAACAAACAGAAGGAAAGTAAAAGGAAGGAAGCCTTTCTGCAAAAAAGAAATTAATGAGAAGCACAGACGGTCCTCCAGGATACAGGGGAAACCCCCAGTAGGACCACAGACCATTTACCCATGAAATAGAGAAAACGGTTAAAATTTAGACACAGTAGCATGGGAAGGTTCATACACTTAAGGAGACAGAAGAGCAAGACATGTAAAAGAGTAAAAAATTAAGAGCTAAAAGTTGAGAAGGCCTGTTAGGCCTCAGCCCCATTTGCTGCTCCAGCATGGAAACCTCGATTTTCATGTAATCGTTGTGTCCATGAAATTCGCAAAGTGCGTGAGATCTGAGAAACAGTGGGGCACTTAATGTTTCCTGGTGGGCCCGGTTTCTTACTTCCTGGTGGGCCCCAACACCTCAGTAACAAGAAGTATAAAATATATAAGTTGTTGGAAAGCTCAGGCCATTGCTGTCCTTTCTTGTGAAAAGTAAAAATCTGACTGTGTTATGTCCAGTAAAGCTTCTTGTAATACATTATGCAGGGTTATTCAATAAAAGTTCCTACTGATGTAAATGGTGCTAATTTGTCCTAACCAATCAGATATTAGCTTTCAAATGTTAAATAAGATTGATTGGAAGGGGCAAAATTAGCACCATTTTAACGATAAGAACTTTTATTGAATCTCCTGTTGTCAGTCAAATACCCGCAAATCCCCCCCCCCCCAAAAAAAAAGCAAAATATGTAACTAAAATGTATATATCCACCTTAAAACAAAAAAAAATGGTGACTTATCAGTTACCTGCCTGCAACCCCAACTGCTCTATTTTTACTAGTTTAGTGCAGTAAAGTAAAGAAGTTAAAGGGGAAGTTCAGTGCAAATACATATGCTTTTCAGAAAAAATATATTAGTAGTATTTTTCCATCCCAATGATTTAATCTGCCAATTCAGCATTGTGTCTGGTATAAATAAATGCAACCGAAATACTGACTTCCTGTTTGTAGGACCCCTAGTAGAGACCGTTATGGTCTTGCCCTTGACCCAGCACCTGGGTTGATTCAGTGCTCAGTAGAGTGAGATCTTTGACCCATCAACAGCCAATCAGTAGAAATAACTGTAGGAACATTCCAAGAATGTGGTGCATTCTGGGAAGAAGAAGGACCGTTAGAACCTGAAATGTCCGCTCAATAATGTCAACAAGCAGTGAACAGCAAAGGGTATGAAATCAACCGATTTTTGAAAATGGAAGAGAATATGTAGAATAACTAGAAGGTATTACACAAACTTACATTTTAACAAACATTGATAATTCCACTGAACTGTCCCTTTAATAAAGTGAAACTATATCAGTTGAAGTTGGGCGCAGGTAACAGAATTTACCAATGTTTTTTTTTATGGGGGAACATGCCCTTTATAACAGAAATCAGATGAATTTGGGATGAGCTTAATAGCAGGATTTAAATCTAATTTAAAGGAATAGTTCACTGAAAAAAGTAGTAAGTTTTTACAGAAATTCCCGTGCGCTATAGTTCATCAGAACAAGGAAGCGATCAGGATCTGTCAGTGTGATCGAGGAGGATCACGTGAAAGGTAAGTTTCTTCTATCTTCGTTCTGGCTCACATTCATACGGAAGGTAAGGCATAGCTCCTTACCTTCCTGTCTTCAATCAATGCATTACTTTTCCAGTGAACTATTCCTTCAACAGAAATGCATTAAAGGTGCTGATGATTTACTGCATAGCAATGTTTTGGACCAATAATTGGGATGTGGCTCCTGGTGAATTACCCTGATAAGTGTCATTGCTGCATCAAGGATCAGAACCAATGGTCAAATACTGCCAACTGCAGAGGAAGTCAATATATTGAACCTGTCAGGACAAAGTACTTGAATTATAAGACTTTCCAGCTCTCAGCTTTTTTTATACATATGATAATACCAAACACTAAAAATAATTTACACTACAAGCAGTTTATAGGTAAAAAGGCATTTACAACACTACATCTGGTCACTTGATAATCAGATTGAACCAAAACACAAGATTTACAGAACAATGTGCACCGTTAGTTTTAATTTGGCTTGAAAGAGCAAAATCACTGTTCTTTCCAGTTCTTTTTTGGACTGTATCTCCTCCGCAGATTTTCAAGCTAAAGAAAAATTTGGAGGAGAAGACATGCAGGGAGAGGTGTTATTTTTTAGATAAGGAATCAATCCACTTTTCTGTCAGGGGCACAAACATCAGCCTCATGAATGCATCAGTGTGAGCAAACCAAATCAGTGCTGATTAGTGACCCTGATTTGCATTCAGGTGTAGGCAGACCTAATCAGCACTGATTACCGTCTTGATTGTCTGTCACAGGCATTTACACAGTTAACATGTAGAATACACTTAAAGGTGCAAAAGTTTGCCTCTCTGCTACTAATATGGAGACGCCAGATATTATATAACTACAGTAAACCAGAAAAAAAACATCTGATTGGTTTCTGCAGATAAATATTTGCACTTTTTAGTACACAAGTCCCTTATTTTAGAGTGGGTTATAACCCACTATAAATCTAACTCCCCTTCACCTCAGTAATGCCACTGATCAACCTTGTAAACTGATATTAAACATGGAGATCTGATAAGGGTGATACTCTCTACAGGATGAGCAATATCACTAAAAATTAAGTTACACTAAGATTAACCAATAGTTCCTTTCACACTGTCAGTCCAGTAGACAGAATTTAAGGACAGAGAGTTTTCAAGCTTAGTGGACTCTCATCCTAAAGATATGGCTGTGAAAGGGGTTACTTATACTGAGCACCAACCATGATCACATCAATCTCCTTGTCCTAAATACATATGACAACAATGACTGACAGATTCACTGTCTATAGCAGGTGCTCTGTTGGTATTGTCTACACACTACAATAATGCAAAATGTACTGTCTACAGCAAATGCTCATAAGTTTTGTACATACACTAAACAGGGCTACGTACAGAAAGCAGCTTGCTTTCTATTGCCTCGTGTCTCTCAGTGCATTGCGAACGGAATTTGCCTTTTGCAAATCTTTAAAGCCAGCTATCTGCTGGCATTAGAGATTACATCTTCAAGAGCCATATTGGCTCGGTACATTGGTTGCAGGAGTTGCATGACATAGGTTTTGTATAATGTCGCAAATGCTGTTAGCTGTGTCTTAAAGAGGAACTGTGGTCCAAAAATGACTTTAGGTAATTGATAGGAACTGCTCCCCTGAGAGTTTTTGCATTTATTTCCATTGTTTATTTTACATGTTTGAAGATATTTACATTTTTGTGTGTGATATGGCAGCAGCATCACCAGGTCTCCTGCACTTCTGCTTTGAAACCTGTCAGTCAATTTGCCCTAGGAAAATCACGTCAGCCTCCCACCCATTAACTTCTGGTCAGTCATTTCTGTATATCTTGGTCTGTGGAGCACGTAGAGAGGTGGTTGATGGCTCGTTTTAAAAGGTAGGAAAAATGGCCTTAAACTCAACTTGTTTGGAGACCACAGTTCCCTTAAGTCACTGTTAAAGAGTTGGTACATCCGTTAAACGTGACTTAAGAATAATATTATACTCACCATTCCCCCGATCCATTCCTGCAAAGTACCCAGGGTGAGGACCAAAACGCAAAGTCCTCACCTCGGGTACTTTACAAAAGACCTGCACTACTAACTTGTAATCTCACTCTTCGCTTGGTCGGATCCTCCCCCACTGCAATGTCAGTGACAGTTTGGGAGGCAGCCAATGGGAAGACACGCCTTCTTTCATAGCGCGTCTTCCCATTGGGGGCCTGCAACCTGTCACCAAAGTGCGCAGTGAGGAGGATCGGACCGCAGTGCCAAGGGAGATATAAGTAGAGTGCAGGACTTTTTGTAAAGTACTCAGAGGTGAGGACTTTGCATTTTAGGTCCTCTCTGTGGGTACTTTACAGGAATGGGGGGAAAGGAATGAGGGGAGGTGAGTATAATTGTCCTTTAAGACACAATAACTATGAAATAGTTATTTTTTATCATAAGTATTATGAAATGTCTATAGCAGGTGCTCTATAGGTTTTGTCCATACATTATCACACTGTATACAATGTACTGTCTGCAGGTGCTCTAAAGGTATTGCCTATACACCATCATACTGTATCAAGTATGTCTTATAGCAGGTGCTCTAAGTATGCCTATACCCATCATACAGTATACAATACAAGTACTGGTATAGCAGGTGATTATAGGTATTGTTAAAGCCATCATTACTGTATACAATGTACTGTCTATAGCAGGTGATCTATAGGTATTGTCTATACACATTCAACTGTATACAATGTACTGTGTATAGAGGTGCTCTATAGGTAGTGCTATACACCATCATACTGTATACAATGTTAGGCATTGCTATACGCCTCAATACTGTTACAAGTACTTGTCAGATCACCTGCTATACACAGTACATTGTATTGTATACTGTATGATGGCGTATAGGCAATACCTTTAGAGCACCTGCTATAGACAGTACTTTGTATACAGTATGATGGCGTATAGGCAATGTGATCTATAGGTATTGTCTATACACCATCATACTGTATACAATGTACTGTCTATACAGATGATCTATAGATATTGCCTATACACCATCATACTGTATACAATGTACTGTCTATAGCAGGTGATCTATAGGTATTGCCTATACACACAATCATACTGTATACAATGTACTGTCTATAGCAGGTGATCTAAAGTAGCCATACACTTACTATTATTTCTATCATGGAGAAACTGAGAAGCTTGTGTATATGAACATCCTGGACGATTTCATTAACCTCAGGGCCAGGGGGAGGGGGGTTCATAGTTTGGATTGGCATTAGGCACGCTATACGCCCACAGCCTGGTAGCCCCCTCACTGTGGGTCTGACCAAGTCTCCCGTCTTCCTGTTTCCTTGCAGACTCCCCAGTCTCTCTGTACCTGACCCAGTAACATCCGCACAGCACGCCCCCGCCCCCTGATCCCACAGACGACACACACGTCAATCAACGTCCGAACTCCACCCCCCGGCCCTTTCCTCACTCCTCCCACCCCGCCCCCTTGCCCTCCCCAGCCTCTCACCCTCCAGTCTCATCCAGTCACCGTCTGGTACTGTAGAAGGAGGAAAGCAGTCGGCAGGTTCATTCCATGTCCCCCCACTGGATCCGGACAGAGAGGGAAAGGGATTGTTTTATCTGAGCATGACAAGGACTGCTACCACCACCCTCCGTTACCCAGCCAGCACCCCAGCATGTCCACTGCACCCACGGGCATCCACCTCGGATACAGCCGCGCTCGGAGACAAAGTACTTGCCACAAGGCAATTGACAGCAAGGTAAGTACCGACCTGTGAGACCCATAGACAGAGCGATTCCCCACGACGACAGCCCAGACACAGGTCTATGGATCCCAGCGGTCCGGTGACTGGGATCGGGATTTGTCCTGTATGAGGCGGTGGAACTAGTTTCTCCGCATCGGCTCACCAAAGTGGTTCGTTCGGTGGCGCAGGATTCCATTCGGAACGTTTCACTCCATCCCAATGTACCTATCACCACCCACTGTCCCAGTCCCGTGCTAGTTACGATCCGGACCTGACAGCTGTGTCTGATGTTCCGTGTGGATGCGATTGGGACCTATGACGAGGTTCGATATTACATTGTAGTGCACACGGCGACAGACGCAGGAGAATTGCGATGGGTGAATGAGATGCAGGTTGTAGAGGGGCCAGATGGAGTTTGGAAAATAAACAGTATCGATGCAGTGGTTTTGGCCCTTTTACTGTAGCTGTGTGAACTTTTGATGTCAGAGTGAAGCTCATTGTGAGGTCATATGTTGCCACCTAATGTTAATGTAGTGGGGTGCGGGGAGTTGTGTGTGTACAGGTAAGTGTAGGCAGTATTGCCAAACCTTGACACCCCAGGTGTTTAGAAATACAACAAGGCTACCAAGGCATGCTGGGAGTTGTATTCCTCCCAAACACCTGTATTGCCAAGGTTCATCATCACTGTGTGTAGTATTACAGTTACCACTCTGGTACACCAGCCTGGGTTGGCAGTTGAAGTTTGATTTTGCAGGCGACCTATTATGGGTATTATAAGTAGAGAGAAGGTCTAAATGGTGCAGAATGGAAGAGAACGGAAGAATAATAAAGGTTTACAAGGGGATCTAAAAAGGTTATTAAAAAAGTGGAAAGTCAACTAGAGAATAGAGAATATGTGAAGGTACACGATGGGTTAATTTGCAGTGGATGCACCATGTTGATTTACTTGCCTTGGTATGGAGCTGCCATACTATTATAGGGTAGCAGGATTGTAATAGTGTATTTTATGGTGTTTAGGGCTCTGTGTATACAAAATGACTTGGTGGATTTGTGTAAATTACCTACTGGTAATACAGATCGGTTTATATTAATTACCTGGCCCCATTAAATGTGGTTAGATTTCCCTGTTAATATTGATAATATTATTATTGAGGCGCATTGACAGTTGTGGAAATTAATTAGTACTGATCATTTAGTGCTCATTATTGTTCTCTTCAGGGTAACATTCCAATAGAACGAACAGCACAGCTTTGCTGATCATTTTGGCTGACGTGTAGTATATTCATTCACAGTGGAATCACCCTGGTTTGAAACAGCAACTGCTTAAGCAAGTAAAGTCCCTGTCCACTCCATGAGATGATGCCTGAAACCAGTGTTTCTTTGATCACCAGATGGAAGATTGACTACAACCTCCCACCTCCTTCCATTCATTCATGGTTTGAAGATCATAGGGATGTAGTCAATAGAAATCATAAGACCCATTTTTAAGAACCATTGCTGCTTACAAAATACTGTGTCCCACCTAACTTATCTCATCTGTCCACAATTAGTTACAACACAACCACAAATAGGATTCAACCAATCGTCTGCTGAATACGGACTAGTTTGTTTCTTAGAAACACTGTAGCAACCAGTGGGGTTCTCTGTGAGCTGTCTGTCTGCTGTCTAATGCTCAGGGCTGCCATCATCCTCATCATTACTGGTTGGAATCTGGAACTTTTAATCATTTTCCATCAAACCCAAGACTGGAAAACTGGAGTAATTTCACAAATGTAAATTTAACTACCTTGGCTTAAGAATGAAATCTGGTGCAACATACACAATACAATTTGGTAATGTAAAGTATATGTACAGCTAATTGGCTTTTCTTATTTACCCCATTCATTAGTTGCATTCTGGTCACCTTCCATCACTATAATTTCTGTATGCGGCAAAGTATCTCACCACTGACTGTTCTTCTGTTTTGCCGTTTGGACAGTTATTGCACAGGCTCCCTTTATTTTCCAGTCAGACCTAAATGCATGCGAGACTAGTGCAAATCTTATATCCCATCACACAACCTCTGCTGGATCATTTATAAAAACTGTTTTTGGTTTATTATTTTAACTAAACCATTTGGTCTCCTAATTTGAGTGTTTTCCATTTAGTGTTTATTCTTTGCATGTAATCAGACAACCTATTACATTTTCAACCAATGGATATTCTTTTCCATTTTCTACCTTACTTTCTCACTATTAACATGAAGGTTGAAATGTGGCTCAGTGGTTAGCACTGATGGCCCTGCAGCACTGAATCCTAGGTTCAAATTGCCTT
>JAACNH010003863.1:0-26744 GCA_019447015.1 Hymenochirus boettgeri
ATACTGCTAACATTTATGGCCTTCCTTACTTATGTGCAGTGGTTATTTAATTGGTTGTTCATAAGCCCACTAGACACTAGAAATGGGGATTTGCTTTAGATTCTACCTACCAAAACAAAACAGTGTGTATATGGAAAGCACACGTTTTAAAGGATAATTATTTTACAAATTAACTTTAATAAAATGGAAGTACCTGGGAGAGGGAGGTAGGATGATTATATCCTATATCACCATGGGTCACCTAACTCCATCAGTTTAAAATCTGTTCAAGTAAATGTTCCCACTGATAGGATTGTTAGAATATTTCCTGGTCCAACAGTGATTCAATGACTGCCTGGTGATATAAGTTGTCCATGAATAAAAGAAGCCATATGGTTAATTTTTGGGGGGCTGATAGATTGTATCGATAGTAATGGCCAAACAAATGTCCTGTGTATGCCTATCTTGTCATTTTAAATGAAAGAGACCTTCTCATTGCTTTAAAGCAAAGGTTTTTTACTGGAGCTAAACATCTGTTTTATTTATTTTAGGTTATGTTGACCTGTTTAGTCATTCTAAGAAATGCTTCATATGGTTTCCAATACATATTAAAAAAGCATTTCTTGTTTGTGAATGGTCAGTTATTCATGCTTTAATTAGTGGCTCCAGAATTCCCTGGTACAGAGGATCTATCATGAGCCACCCGAATCAGTGTCATATACTAAAATATATATTATACTAAGTTATTATCTAGATAGAGCTTACATATACTGACCATTAATTTAATAATGCAACAGATTGGAAATACACATCCCAGCATCCCAGCCACACTGACTTTAAAAATCAAATTCCTAATCGACCTTTTGCAAATCCTATGCATTGTAGTACATTTATATGTCTATGGTTTGCAGGTTAATGAAAGTGATGGTAGAATGAAAATGATAAAGTACATTTATTTAATAAGTGATGAATGATTAGAAAGCTTTGTAATAATAAGGGTCAGGGGAGGTCACTGAGTTTTCTCGAAAGCTCTTAGTCCAATTTGTTTAAACAAAATATACATGTATAGAAAATATATGATTGTACTTGTGTATACACAACTGGAGTGCAAATACAAAGGGTAAAGCTTTAGTATAAACCTAACTAGCAGCAGAGCCAGAGAAGGCAACTACAGTTATCTAAGGTGCTATGGGGTGCACCAAAGGCCTAGAATCATAGCTACACAGTATCTATTGCATCCTTTTTTACAGGTGCTGGCATTAGGTTCTGACGCACGCAGTGCTGCTTGAAAGCAAAGTGGCAATAAAAATTCTAACTTGTGACTAAGCCACAAAAGAAAGAACTCAACTAGAGTCTAGCATGCAGGGATTAAGAAAGGGAGAATTCAATGATGGTGATAGAACACGCAGAGATCTTTATGTAAGAGTGGTACACACACAACGATAAAGCCCCGATACCTCTGATCCGACGGTATCGAGGCTTTATCTTTATGTGGTGTACGCTCGTTTCCCTATAGAGGAGTCTAGCGTGGCCGATGGAAAAAACACAGTCCCGAGCGTTCTCCTTATGAAGTTCATAGGGAGAACGCTCAGGACTGTGTGTATGCAGATCTTTGAAAGGGCAGACAGGATCTTGCAGATCCTGTCTGTCATCTTTCAGAATCTGTGCTGTGTGTACCTAGCTTTAGTGAACAAACACAATAAAAATAGTTATAGTTATGAACTATCCAACCAGTCGGCTTTATTTAGGAGATAGCTGCTGGATCCAAAACTGTTGAATCCTATAAATGATTCCCACCTAGTAGATCAATATATACTGTGTATTTATTTGTAATATATAAAGTACATACAGCTTCTAATATTTGGGTTCATTTTTTTTTTTGCTCAACACCACAACACACATTATTAATATACTGTAGGAAAATGAAAGTTCTTACCCAGACATTTACCCTTTGTCCAGTTTAAAGTTAAAACTTATCTTAACCTGTTTTGAGGAGTTACTTGTTTTGCGTTAGAGCCTTTTCTAATTACCTTAGGTACCAGGATGAAATGTGTGCGTGCACTTAATTTTCTTGACTGTTTTCTGTAGCACTAAATCTGATTCCTCACCAGGTTTGGCTTTCAGCCTGCGGTAACTTTATATTGAAAGAAAAAAAGAAAAACATTCAGGAATCCTCCAACTCATAGAGAGGACTGGAAAATGCTCAGATCACTTTGGTTCCCGAATGAGATGGAAATGTTTGTTACCTCGAGAAGTGCACAATATGATTAAATTAAGATAACCAAATTCAAGTGGCGGCATGCTCTGTTAGGAAAAACTGTAAATTTTATTTTAAAAAATCACAAACCTCACTATTAGGGGCAGGGTGGGATCACCCTCTTAAGGGGTTAATGTTTCACTTATTGACTTTAACCCCTAGGCTACCGCAAGCCTATTTGCCATGGCTGCGCGGCTGTGCGCACGTAAGTATTAACACCAGCGATTGCTAGTTTGTGGACTTTTGTTGCCCTTTAGGCTGAGGCCACACGAATCGCTTACAAGCGCCCCAGAAAGGGGTGCGCAATATGTGCCCTGCAGGGAATAAAGGTGGGTTGCAGTTCAGGGTGGGGTTTGCACTTTTGTGGATCACATTTCAATGTGGTTGGGGTGTTTGGGAAAGAGATGTTCCCTGCACTCTTGTCCAACATAGGGTGCAGACTCCTCTAATTCCACCCTAACAGGAACATGATCACAAGAAGCAAACGAGGGGAATTATTAAAATCAATAATTGTGTTTTATTACAAACCACATATCAAATATGTTGTGTTAATAAAAAAACATTGAATTTGGAGTGCGACTCTCTCGTTTGCTTTCCTTGTGGTGTTTGGGCTCCACTTCTGGTCTATGGATGGAAGTTCCCTGGGCATTGCAGAAAAAGGGCTTTGTTGGGTTGGTTAGGGATACAGATCTGTAGCCTTTCTGGTTGAGTACAATAAGCAGCCATTCAGTGATGAAGGTGGGAGGTAGTGGGGGTGATGTTGCAGGTATGTAATTTCTCTACCTATGGGTATTTCCAATATACTTGGGTAGGTTAGGATGAACACATTCTGGCACATCCATTCAATCAGAAAGCCAGCCCCCCCTACAAGGGAAGGATCACCCATCAAAGATTCCTTTACAGACCAAACAGACTGGTAATAGGCTTCACACATTGACATTCTGTTTCTTGGAGAAACACCTTCTTATAACAGAAGGCATCTTGCAGTCTCATTCTATATGAATAGCTTGCCCACAAAACGTAAGACCAAGAAGTAATTTCTTACTCCCATGTTCCCCAGAGTAAGAGGCGGAGATATGCAAATACTCCTTTATGTCCCTTAGCTTATACCTGTGCCAGAACTGCTGGCTAATAACATGCAATATAGCTTTATATATAGAGCCATCATCTGACCTGCAGACACACGTGTTTTGATCTTGTTAGATCTCGTCAGTGCAAGATAACTATCATGGCTCTATGGTGTAGGACTTGGGTGTACAGTTAGACAAGGCAGCTAGAAAGCTTAAGGAGAAGAGGGGCCAAAAGGAGCAAAAAGCCCTTTACTGAGCATAAAATGGGAAGAAACACCTTCTTAAACAGAAGGCATCTTGCAGTCTCATGCTATATGATAGCATTGCCCACAAGATCTAAAAACAAGAAATAATTTCTACTCCCATGTTCCCCAAAGTAAGGGGCAGAGATATGCAAAATACTCCTTTATGTCCTTTAGCTTATGCATGTGCCAGAAACGCTTGCTAATAAGAAGGTGTTTCTCCATTTTTATGCTCAGTAAAGGGCTTTTTCTCTTTGGCCCCTCTCTCCCTAAGCTTTCTAGCTGCCTTGTCTACTGTCTTTACATACTCACCTTCTTTCTTGGTAATATTTATCCTCTGTATCATTTGATATCAGTGCAGTCTGTGCATTTAAAGAAAGGATATAATACCTTGAATTTTTTCTGAATAAATCCGATGCTTAAAAGGGTCAATGCCTATAAATTTTCATATTGCAAACAATATAAGGATTTCAAATATGCTTTAGAAAGGGTCTAGATCTGAAATAAAGGATGACAGTCTGTTCAGTATACAGTATGTTTTAATATTAACCCAACTTGTTTCAGAGATATTTGCTTTAGCTCAGGCTTCATTTCATTACCCTTGTTTGATTTGCTAAAGTTAAGTTCAGTTATAGCTAGGGAACCCTGTGCTAGTTGGAAACCTCAGGCTCCACTCTCTCATAGATTATCTATAGGCGCACATTCCCAGTTGTTGAAGGGGGCACAGGCAAGGGAGTTGCACTAGAGTTAACTGATATAGTGCTAACTGCTCTAAAAAGCTCACACTCAGTACTGTGCAACCTGTCCTGAATCACACAGACCTTGGCATCATTCTGCCTTCTAATTCTGTATTAGAGAACAATTCCAAGAGGAGGAAGGCAGACTTATGTGAAAGGAATTCCTGCAGCATTTCGCCACAGAGATAATACCACTGCAGTTTTCCAGTGTGCAGAAAATAAATCTAGTGGTTTGACGTTAAAAAAGAATGGAAGAGTGTTTCAGCAGACCGATAGATGGAAATGCTTAGCTCTCAAAACTGAAAATAGTTAGAAAGCCTCTTGGCTTGAAAATCACAGCCAAACCATTAGAACTTGCTGTGCTAAAAAATTACAGGTATGTGAAGCATTAATCATTATACTTAGCTGCTACTGCAGTGTGCCTGCTACCTTTGTTCTCTTAGATGGTGGTTTATATCCCTGATGCCCCATGTTGACAGAAGGTTTGAGCTGCAATATATATCAGGGACTGGGTAATGTGCATAAATTTTGTGGCAGTCTATTGCTGGGAAAAAGAAAAACCGCACCTGGATATTAAAGAAACGTGTCCGCTCAAGGTGCAAATGACAGGCAGGTCATTTATTTTAGCCTCCAATGAAATAATATAATTTTACTAAAGTATTGGTTTAACATATGTAAGAGCTTTTAAAAAATACTTTCCTTTGATTTGCTAGACTTTCAAATATCTGTTAATATTTTGTAGCTTAGGGAAATATGCACAGGAAACAGAAGTTGATCAGACATAAAAAAAAATGACTAGGTTAAGATTAACTGTATTGTCCAGCTCCGCTCCCCTCTGTCTGGGATCTATCCAATGGGAAAAGTGCTTCTTGCAGAGTATGTCTTCCCATTGGTTAGGCCCTGGGCCAGTTGGGGGCAGAGCAACACTTCCCTTGTCCTTTAATAGAATCTTACAGTAATTATTAATTTACCTTAGCCATATTAACAATGCTCTGTTCCAACAAAAGTTTCCCTAAATCACCTGACACTGCAACAACTAGGGTAACTACACCTTCCTGGTTTCAGTAAAACTTTGACAGATCCTAGAAAAACTGGGTAAATGTTTCTAATTGAGTAAGTCAATTGAACTAAACAAAAAAAAGCAACGTAGCTGGATATCCTCCCCTCATATTGTTGTATGCTGTATCACCTTCCTTGATGTACAGTTGAAATAATAAATTTCAGCCAGTTTGGCTTTGTAAGGTTTGATTGAAATCTGAAACCCGTTACAGCTGTAAAAGCAGTACTACATGCCACTTTCATGAACTCTACACAGCTGGCTCATTGGCTCCTATATATGGGGGATCTGTACATTGAAAAATATATGTCTGTTAATTAGATTTTAGATTTTTTAAATAGTATGGAAGAAATTCTATCGGGTTAGCCTTTTTCCAGCCACTTTTCATATGGTAAGTCTATTAAGTCAGCACAGTGGCTTGGTGGTTTGCACTGAAGTTTTGCAACTAATGGGTTCCAATCAACCCTTGGATATAACTGCAAAAAAAAAACCTTGTTTTATTTCCACAAGTAAGTTTGTTTTCCCTCATAAAAAATATTGATCGTGTGCAATTAGATAACTAATTGTAAAGCACTGGGTTAAAATGTTCAGTGGTATATAAGAAAATCAATGCAAAACAAAACGTGAGCAAAATATATAGAAAAGGATCATGATTTGTGATTACTAATCCTAAAAGTGGATAAGTTAGTTATGTAAATATCTTATTAGTATGCAGAGAGAGGGTTCTAGCTGTACTGGAACTTTTATGGGAGATTCCAGAGCTATAAATGAGCTTATTTCTTTCTGAGCCTGGGCATGCTCAGAAGAGGCAGACAGGGGATTAACCTTCAGTTCATTGGCTGTGATGTCAACTGTCAAATCCATAACTGACAGTTGCTAACTGGAAGAACCAGCATCAGAATAAGGGGAAGCGAAAAAGGGGCAACAGGACTGTGCAGGATTTCAGGTTAGACTTATATATTCAGATTTCAAACTATTACCGTTTAGGGTTTTGGGAGGTGTACCTGTATGTAAGTTTTCATTTTAGGGCTGGACTTGCCCTTTAAAGTTGATGTTCATATGAAGAGAAAGTGTTTAATAATGCTGTTCTGCAATAGATGATAAAATGTCTTAATTACAGATGTTTAATATCTGAAAGGAATTTTTGGGATTTGAGAACTCCAGTTGATGGCTCCTACTCCTAGTATACATACCTATTATGCATTATATTGAAATAATTGTACATATTGCCTTCATTAAAAAAAAAAGCAACAAAAAAACCCTATTATTTTATACCTTTTCCTATGCTTTACTGGGGCCAGCAGTGAACAGTAATTTCACCTGATTGCTAGGTAAAATGATGTCACTATACACCTGTATACCTTAAAATAAACAGGAGATTCAATAAAGTTCTTATTGTTTAAAATGGTGCTACTTTTGCCACAACCAATCAGAACTTATTTAACATTTGAAAGCTAACATCTGATGGTTGGGCAAAATTAGCACCATTTTAAAAGATAAGAACTTTTATTGAATTACCCGAAAGTCTAATGAAAATGTTAGATTTAAAGGGCATGTCCACCCCTCAAATTATTAACAAATGCTTAAGCACAAGACACACCTTGACTAATGGCCAGACCCGGAAGATTGTACCAAAGTGAGGTATCGTGTTGATTAAGTAAGTTTAGAAGCATTTTTGTAAATTAAGTATAGAGGGTGATGTGGCCTTTAAACATACACATTTTATCTCTTTTGTACAACAAAAGATTCCTTGTGTGAAAGAAAATGTTTTTTCTTGCCTCATAGCAACATGATTTTATTTAGAACATTTAACTGATCTAAATTTAGATCTTATATAAAAGAAAAAAATACATTCTTAAATACTGCATGACAATTATTATGTGAAATATTGTACTTCCATATTCTAAAAAAGCCTGACATATAATTAATACAGACACTTCACCTGTGTGCAAGTTAAATATTATAACATGTTTCTGCCACGTCTGTTAGGTTGCTCAACATCAGATAAGCAAAATGTTTGTAGGGAAGGTCTATTTAAAAAGCAAAGCAATTTAAAAATAGTACTTGCCCTTGGGCTTTGTCTGAGGAACTACACTGCTTTGAACAAAGCTCAGCACACACTATTGACTAGATCTACTACCAAAGTTATCAAAACAAATTTTGTTTGTGTGTTGGCTCCTAAAATTGGGTATTTATCTGGTTTAAATATGTGAGACATGTGCACAAATCTGACATGATTGTAACTGTTTTTATTTTGTCTCTGAGGCATTTAGTGTGTAGATGTCCTAAAATGCACATTGAACAGCCATGCCCAGCTTATGAGGCAATCTGGCATCACAGTAGATACTTTCTAAGCAGTTCAAATATTTAAGGTGCAGGCAATGCACTGACTCTGCTATTGTCTCCCTGGATCACATTAAGGAAATTAGAGTAGCGGCTCTTGGTGGATTGTGATTGTGACAGTAAGCAGCGTAGAGTAGAGCAGCGTCTCTTCATCATAGAGTAGAGCAGCGTCTCTGTATTTCACCAATTGTGATATTGTTTATATATTATGGTTGATATATTATGGTGATCTGATGCTGTCCTGCTACTTCCATGCAGCCAATCAGAAAATAGAGCAAACTATGGTCTGTTTTAATGTTTGTTTTACTATACTACGATCTATACTGGAAATAATAAATTTCCTCCGTGGCCCCAGAAAAATCAGTAGGGGTTAGCTTTTATACAGATAGCTTCTTTTGGAGAAACAGTTGCATAATGTATTGACTCTTTTATTACTAGTGATAGAGGAATGTAAAATCTTCAAAACACTGCAAAATAGAGTAGAGTATTAAGGCAGCACACGTAGAGTGTTTCTTTCTCCTTTGTTACTAATATTTAAATTAATTTTAGTATAAAGAAAAGAAAAGATCTCACATCATGATAATACACAGTATATTCAACAATTAGAATTCTCAGTCGATCCTCAGTACTGTATGCTGGTTATTACTACCAAATGACTAATCCTGGTGCCATGGGTGGAAAAAGACCATTGATCATTACCTGGTTCCTGATTTATATAAAAGAGGTGATAGTAATCATGGTATGTATACCTTTAAATGGGGGAAGTTGATCATATTGTGTATATGAGGTGAATATAATGTCTTACGTATTCAGTTGCATCTACCTTCTAAGCTTATAAATAATGCTTGTGAAGGTCTTTCACTCCAGGTCATGGTATCTTTGTTGTATTCAATTAGATCAACTGGACTTGAAATGTAGTTTCTGAAGCGTTTCGCTAGTCATCCGACTGGCTTTCTCAATTTGAATTGAGAAAGCCAGTCGGATGACTGCGAAACGTCTTCAAGAACTACATTTCAAGTCCGTTGATCTAATTGATAAAACATACTTATATAATATCTTATACTTCATAATAATTACAAGAATAATAAGAAGTGTATGGCCAGCTTTACTGTTTTCAGGTAGTAACATTAGTTATTCACCCCACTTAGTAACCAAGAAGAGTTTTGCTGAAGGGCACGGATGGTCCACCTGAAGGAACAAATACAGATTTCTGCTGAATTAAGGTCATTTAAATACTAAAAGGGTATGTGACTCCCTGACCCACACAGTCATCGTTTGCATTAGGGATTTTAAACTGTAAGTTTGCACTTTTTGTCTCATTACACAACAAACCATATATTGGTAGAATGTTAATACTTCACTTGATTTACATTGTAGCTATTAGGCTTTCAGTCAAAGTTGCATTACATTGGCATTAATTAAGTAGTTTTATTGAAGAACGATCGAGATCATTTGGAAAAAAGACAGATGCCAAGGTTTTAAGGATTTAGTGCATTAGCATAAAATTCACTAAATACCTAGGATTTGAACGCTGAATTACATATTGAACTTGGATTATCCCTGGAAGGTTTGTTGTAAATCGTATTTTTTGTGTGTGCATATTTTCAATCATTAGAAGATCATAAAAAAACTGTAAGGGAATTTAAATGTGTTCATATATATTTTAAACTTTAGTTGCCATTTATGCACCATAGTGGTAATGTAATATCCACATTTTACACACCACAGGGATTGCATATTGAAGCTCAGAAGGTTAAAAACTAGCAAACATAGAGACTGATGCATAAAAGGGATCCTAAACTGATATTCTAAGTACCTAAATTCCGTTTCTATTATTCACAGGAGATGAGAACGCTTATTCCTACCTCTCTGTGAATGATAGAATGTCTGGGGGGCACTGCTGAACTTATTTTACCTGCGCTCCACTTGCCAGCTGCTCTTAGTGGTCAGCCGCGCTGCCCGGTCACCGCGCCTATCTTTTTTTGGCCCCATGCGCAGAAAATAGGCGCTCTGTTGGACAGCACTCCTGAATCTGAGAGAAACAAGTTGAGCACCGGTAAGGTAAGTTTGGCAGTATTCTCTGGGCGTTCTTTATTCACAGGGAGGTAGGAATATGCATTCTCACCAATGTGTCTATTATCCTATACGCGAGTAATATCAAATTCGAATCCGCAAGTAATGTCTATTTATGCGAGTAAATATCGAATATCGAATCCGCGAGTAAAATGTCTATGTACCAATACGCAAGTAATATCGAATTCTCAAATCCGCAAGTAAAATGTCTATTATACCTGTAAGCGAGTAAATATCAATATCGAATCCGCGAGTAAAATGTCTATTATACCAATACACAAGTAAATACCGAATTCTCGAATCCGTGAGTAAAATGTCTATTATACCAATACACAAGTAAATACCGAATTCTCGAATCCGTGAGTAAAATGTCTATTATACCTATACGCGAGTAAATATCAAATATCGAATCCGCGAGTAAAATGTCTATTATACCAATACGCAAGTTAATATCGAATTCTTGAATCCGCGAGTAAATGACGATTATACCTATACGCGAGTAAATATCAAATATTGAATCCGCAAGTAAATGTTCTATTATACGCAAATAAATATTGAATTCTCGAATCCGCAAGTAAATGTCTATTATACCTATACGTGAGTACATACTGAATATCGATCCGCAAGTAAAATGTCTATTATACCTATGCGCAAGTAATATCGAATTCTCAAATCCATGAGTAAAATGTCTATTAACCAATCCGCGTGTAAATATCGAATTCTCGAATCCGCGAGTAAAATGTCTATTATACCTATACGGAGTAAATATCGAATATCTAATCCGCGAGTAAATGTCTATTATACCTATACACGAGTAAATATCAAATGAACAATATGCGAGTAAAATGTCTATTATACCAATACGCAAGTAAATTGGTATTATCCCGTTTTGCTCTCCCTCCCCCTAGTGTAAAATCCCTTTGGCACATATTAGAGATAGTTCCCCCATCCCCAACCCCTATAATATATCTTCCAGAAACCTCCCGATCTTTACTTACCTTCCCCTCTCCTCCGGTGTTATGAACTGCTGCCACCGCATCCGTGATTGGCTGCCTCTCAGCCAATCAGGGACGCGGCTGCTGGTCCGGCCCCCTGCTTGCAGTTTCTAGCAGGGAGTTTCTGGAAAATATAGCGGTTGGGGCTGGGGGAACTAGCCCTACTATGTGCCAAAAATTGGAAAAAGGGGTGAACATGCCCTTTAGTTACCATTGATATTTAATTGTATTTCATCGAACTTTTCAAACTATTTGACTCCCATTGACTTAATGGGTCCATTTTCGAACTTTCCATATAGTTCTATATGGAAAGTTTTAAAACGGACCGAACTTTCGAAAGTTCAGCCATAACTACTTGAAGGATAAGTTGCACTGTATAATCAAGTTATGTTTATTTGGAAGCTGCAGCTTTAAAAATACTGTTGCCATGTTTTTTTTTTTACCTATGCCCCTCCAGAGCCTAGCTTTGTGCCTTGAAAGTTGCTGACATCTTGTTACTGGTTTGCTGAATTTTAAGCTCCGCCCCTCTAGAATTTCCTCTGCTTTCCCTTGAGCCTCAAACAGTAATGCTTGTGAGTTCCGTGCACATGCACGTGCACGGAACTCACAGGCATTACTGTTTGAGGCTCAAGCAGGAGAGTGCACGGAACTCGCAGGCATTCTGTTTGAGGCTCAAGCAGGAGAAGCAAAGGAAATCTCAGAGGGCGGAGCTTAACATTCACAAACCAGTAACAAGATGTCAGCAACTTCCAAGGCACAAAGCTAGGCTCGGGAGGGGCATAGGTAAAAAAAAAAAAACATGGCAACGGTTTTTTTAAAGCTGCAGCTTCCAAATGAACATAACTTGATTTTACAGTGCACTTATCCTTTAACACAGTACATAAATCTGTTTAGTGTCCCTCTTTAAATGTATGTAACATTTGCCTATACATTTGCAGCAACACCAATAAGATTTTAGCTATTAGAATCTGCATATAGATAACATCTGAGTGATTGCTGCAGATTAATATTTTAAGCAAACTTTTGCATCTTTTATTGGAACATGTTCATGTTGCACTTTATCAGAATGAGCTATTCTCTAGTTATACTGTAATGTGGACTTCTATTTCCCGGCAACACACAAACATCAGCTGATGTATCCTGCACAAATGTATCAATTGGGTGGTTTTTGTAGCTGGAAACAATATTTTCCTAAAGGGCCAAACCATGTGTACTGTCAAAAATTCACAGCAGATCCACTGACTGTGACCATTCACGAATACTCTCTTAAATGTAATACATGTACAGGGAGATTCAATTAAACCTTATCGTTTACATGGTGCTAATTTTGCCCCAACCAATCAGATCTTATTTACCACTTGAAAGCTAACATCTAATTGGTTCGGGCAACAATTTTTAACAATAAGAACTTTTATTGAATAACCCTGTATGTGCCATACAGGTGATTAATAATCGGCAAAGCAATAGTTTTCCATAATTGGACAAGTGTATGGCAATCGTTACAAATCTAGGTTTCCTTAAAAGATTAACCTAATTGGGTGAAAGATTTTAGTACCAATTGGTTTTGTACATCAAAAAATTGGCTCGGCTGAGCAAATAAATTGCTGCACAGAGGAATATTGTTTTTGAAAATAATAACATTATAGATCAGCCTATCTTCTCAATGAACAGAATCACATTCTCTTATATAGTAACTTAAAAGGTTATTTCCTGGGATTTCATTATAAAGTTGTTTCATGTCTGTGTATGTACTGTACCTAGAGATCTGGTGCTTTTTATCAACAAAGAAGCATACAACCATATAACTAGTATTAGGCTACTGTTATTGCTGCTTGTCAGCCTTATTATCCTGTCATAGTAGAAAAAAAAATCTCATACTTCAAAATGATAAGGCTTTGTCACTTGAAGCACAATTATTGTTAAAATTAGATAGCATTCAATATGATTGTGACTTCCAAGAGAGAGCCATTGTCCAAGGTTTATGTGACTCACCAGAGAGCCTTAGTGTGCCTACACATAGCTGTCAGCTTACTGATTGCCATCAAGCCCTCTCTCGCTCTCTCTGTTGATGAAATATTCATGCATTTGCACTGCTCTCAGCAAGTACTATTGATTTCTTGTGTAAACGCTGCTATATTTAGTCTAGACAAATGGAATGTGGATTGCGGCTGAATAAAATTGGATCGAGGGCTGGGTCTCTGCATGGTTCTAAGTTCCAATCCTTGGCTATTATTTATAATCAAGGGTAGTTTTTGTGAGTTAATGGTGATTTTTCACCATATAATTTGTCTGGAAACCAAACTGTTTAGACCCAAGCATTTGAGCTAAAGAAAAAAAACAACAGAATTCAAAACGTCTTATTTGTTTTTGATAACAGAAGATAAAATATCTTGATATAACTTGAGTATTTAGCTGGCTGATAAAGTGTTTATTCTTTGTCCTCTTTTTGTTTTTCTTAAAAGAAACTTTGATTTTCATCATACTTGAGCATGTATCAAAGGCATTGTAGCTGTTTCAAAACAACTTCAGTATTAGCATTTCAATTTTTTTTTAGGTTGAGATAGGAGGGAAGCGAAGAACGTTGGCTATAAATTCAAGGATATAAAGCTGGGTACACATTACAATAGGACTGACCCCGATGGTACTGACTTGATTGGCACTACATTGCTAATTTGTGTATGGCCCGAACAACCATTTCCAATGCCAACCAATGGTAAGGCTGTACACTTGGGCAGATTTTCAGCCCAATCAAGCGATACTTATTGGTCGTTGGTCAGTGGGGCCTAAAAATCGGCCTCGACTGCAAGCATTGTTGGTCGATCTTTGTCTGGATCGGACTAATGGACGATTGGATGTGCTGGTTAATCACATTGTTCGTGCGGTTCCCATGGGATCACATGATCGGTCATGCAAAATGTCGGCGCTACAACTATTGGCACGACTACCAAGCGAACAATCAGTCGGGATAAAAAATCCATTTGTGTGTACCCAGCCTTAGATAAATGGTTAAATGTATGTAGGGATATATTGACAATGGTTATAAAAGTAAGCATCTGATTGGTCATTGCCAGATGAACAGTGCTGAAATTTTTCAATGTAGTTGGTCCATCTCTACTGGACTTTCCATGAGATCACATTACTTGGATGTTGGGTTAAATAGTTGCATTTTCACTTTATCCCCTAAACCCACAAACTAATATTTTCCATCACAATAATACTATCATCACCTGGCTTGATATGTTGGCATATCAGGATGAAATATTGGCTGAAATAGACCAAATAAATTATTCTTACCGTACTTATTTTTTTACAAAAAAAAGGTTGAAAAAGTATATAGACCTGGAAATATTGTGTCTTCAATGGGTCACTTAATTGGTCATCCAAAATGTTGGTTGTACCACTTTAATTCCTGACTGGAAGGTAGTCTCTCAGTTGGATGCAGTTGGCCCATGTATACTAGCCCGTAGAGCCAAGGCTTACCAAGATTTCTTTCCTTGTGTCGGACAGTTTTAAACTTTATACTGTATATTATTAGGAATGACATCAATGTGACTCTAAAATAACCCTAAACCATACTGGTAGAATCGGGTGGTTTTTAACCAGCCATATGGCACTTTCTCCAAAACCCTTACCACTTTTTTAATCACATCCCAGTCTTCTAAGAATAGGGAACCAGTTAGCTTCTTTCTTTTCTTAATAGCTCAGGAGTGCACCGAGTGCTTTAGGTTTCTCATTAAACTAGCATCAGAATAATTTGGGAGAAAATTCCCACTAAAAGCTAGGACAAAGACAGGCCCTTCTCTTGCCTTTTTAATCTAGAACATGTATCCTTGCATGATACATTTGTTGCGAATTGCTATTTTATTTTGGATCCCCGTCACCGTCTCTTAAGACTGAGTATGTGTGACAGATGGGTATTGAGGTATACCGATTTCTGTGTCCGATTAGATAGCAGCATTGCTGTCTTAAATCCAATGATTAGACACTTAAGCTGGGTACACACAGTTACAATAAAGCCCCAATACCGTCGGTATCTGGGCTTTATCGTTACGTGTGTACCTTCAATTCCTGAACGAGCGTGCGGCCGCTGAACGATCGGGTCGGCCGAACGCTCATTCAGGAAAGACCGAAAATTTCCATCGACCGCGCCTAGAGGAGCTGGACAGCATATTGCTGCCTCAGCTTCAAGAGGTGGACATGAGAAATTTTGGCACTGCCTCATTTTTCTTATTGGACAATTACTCAAAAGCATGGGAGGGGGGCAGGGCAAAAAGCACAAATCACCCAGTCCGATACAAACAGGTGAGTGATGATGAAAACGATTGGCTAAACTCCCCCTTTTTGAATTAGAGGGTCTGTTACAGTATATAAGGAAATTTTAGAGCCTGCAAGTTACCTATGTAAGCCCACATTAAGCTGGTAAAATGCATCTGGGCATGTGCAGTTGTTGATAGAGTGTTATGGAGGATAATGTACGTTGGATTTTACGAGATGACATTTAAGTTTAGGTTTTTGTATAGGCAGCTCGTGTGGTATATTTTGATCTTAATTATCACAGAGGTACATTCCATCTTTTTGCTATCCAGCTGATACATTTTTTAAATAAATCTCCTTGTCATCCTAAATATACAGTGTAATAGGGCCAACAAGCACCCCAGCACGTCTTGCCAACTGGAATATTTATTGCACCAGTTTATAGACCCCTAAATGTTGGAACAATCTGTTTCCACCATTCTCTGTATTTATTCTACATTAACATACACAATTTTCCCTTTAGTTTATAATGCCATTTATTATACTCTTATGAAATGAAGTTAATTATTTGTGAAATATCTGAAAAGCTGTGTGTTAGTTTAATACCATGCATGTTTCTTCTACGAAACAGATCATTTGCCTCTAATTTACTGCATTATTTTTATTCTCTGCCTGAAGATTTAAACATATGACTTGCCTCTCCATTTCAAGACATTATCCTTCTTTTACTCTATGATTATGATCATAGTTGATCACATTTAATTTGTGACTCTTTGCTTAATAGCTTCATTAATGCCTACTATACCTTGGATAATAGCTGCATTTCCCTGCGTCCATCATCATGCCTCATTTTCTTCTCTAATGTTAGTGCCAATTCTATGGAAATCTATCACTTTCCTCTCATCAGTCCAGTAAGACAGAGCTTAAAGTATCAGCTGCAGTCTATCCAAAGTTACAGCAGTATAAAGGATTCCAGCTAGAACATGACCAGCACCATTGCTCTGTCCCCACTGCCTTAGGCACTGAGCATCCTAGTTGTATCCAAGTGCCGTAGCAAGCATCATCTGCTGCATCATAAGTCCGCCCCAAATGTCTTAATAAATTTAAAGCTAGTCACAATCTAAAAAGAAAACAAGGTAGATGACTGACATAGAATGGTTGCGGGTCTTTAAATGGCTTCAGACAAGATAGTTTTTTGGGGGGTGGAGCTTCTTAAACAGCACATCATGTGACTTTCACGCACTACCTAGTTTATCCTGTTTGTTTGAGTGTAAATTTAAAATTCTATAACCCAGATAGCTAGGCTTAAATACTAGGCTTAAATGAACCGAGAACCTTATAACCTTTTCCCTCCCCCTGTTATTGTGAACCTGCCAGTAGCACATCACATTACAGTACACAATTCTGTCTTATCCTTTGTTTAAAACCAGGTACGTATTTGCAGATGTTTTAAAGTCCCACCTACTGTTTCCTTCTTAAAATTTTACTACATTTCTTGCTCTGTGAAGACTCACAACTTTTTTTGATATATCTGCAAATGCAACAACTACCTTAACTTTACCATTTGTTTATAATTATTGTTGTATTGCGTTTCTGTATGTTTCAAATAACCTGAATGAATTTTTGCTTTGTGAATGGAGACAGTTTAGTAGTTTTGCTGTGTGAACATTTTGGAGCATAATGGTAAAGGGCCCTGGACTGTTGAATTGAAAGGGTAACTGTGGTCTCCCTACAAGTTCCCTTAAAAAGAGCACATTCATAACTTTAAACTGACCTCCAGGATCATGCTTTTAGCTACAGTCTATGCAAAGTTACAACAGTATAAAGGTTGGTGTTTCCAGCTAGCACATCACCAGCACCATTGCTCCACCCCCATGCCAGAGGCACTGAACATGCCCAGTTGTATCCTGCTGCTGTAGCAAGCATAATGACTGCATCATTAGTCCCTCCCCCAAACTTTTCTAAGGGCATGTTCACCCCCAACTAAACTTTAACCCACTACAAGCCCCACTGGGAAGTTTAAAAAAATCCTTACCTTACCTCTCTGCCTCTTTTGGTTGTCCTGCAGTGAACTAAACTAAAGAGTAGGAGCTGTCTTCCTGCCAAAGGTGTCTGCTTCCTCCTTGCCTGCGGGAGGTAGTGTGACAGGGAAGCCTCCCCCCCCTCCCATCCTTTTGATCCCTTCCCAGCTGCCCTTTCGAGTAGCATAAAAAGTGTTTTCTGTAGTCTAGGGCACCCCTGCCCAGCCCCAACCACCATGTCAAATTACTAAAAAAAGAATCTGAACCCTTACAACACCCTTTGATCCCGCGGCACTCTGCATTACCAGCAGCCACATATATGATGGCTGCCTCTCAGCTAATCACAGATGTGACGGCTGGTCTGGACCATTTTTGCAAGCTCCTGTAAGCAGGGAGCTGGATCAGAGCGCCGCACAAGCGAGAGGCTGTAGTAGTTCTGAACTTTTTTTTAGAGATCTAACACGGTGGTTGGGGATGGGCAGGTATTCCCTACAACATACCAAAAACTTTCTATTTAGGGTGGACATGCCCATTAATTATTTTTAATGCAAGACTAAAAAGAACATAATGTAGGTGAGGAATGGACAGAGAATAAATGCAGGTCTTTAAATAGTTCTGTTTTTGGTGGGGGCGGGGCTTCTTAAACAGCACATGCTTCCTTGTTTATCCTGTCTGTCTGAGAGTAATTTTACAAGCCTATAACTTAAGACTCGGAGAAGCTAGAAACATCATACTAGGCCTATTTGAAAGGTATGAGATAGTTCTTTTAAATAGACACTGTATGGAGACCACAGTTACTGATTTCTCTTTTTTTAACTCGCATCCAATCTGCTGTCTACTCAGATATATTGTGAATAACCCAAACCTAATTCACAAAATGAGGAAATCAGGAATTACCAGGATTGTTTGCCAGAAGACTTAATTTATATTACTATTTATTTATACTGTAAAAATACAGCCAAGCAAATGGGTGAAAAGATCTGTAGTAACATACAGTACAGCTGTACCAATACTGTATATAGTTGATACACCAACATCAGAGGCAATGCTAAAGGGCAGCAGGCACAATACCAGAGAGACAAAGGAGGTTGTAGAACAACAAAGGGAATATCAAAGCAGCAGACCACATAGAAAAAGAGCCAGCGACATATAGACCACTTCTTACGTTATTGTATTGTGTGGGACAGTAACTAAATGGAAGGTCCATCGTTATTAGGAAGAGGGGAAGTGGGCTGGAATTTTTAAAAATATTTATTTTATTTTCTCTTTCTTATTTCTTATCTCTGACTGGTGGCTTTTATTTATTTAAATTTATGATTGTGCTTATTAGTAATATTAATTATTTTTTTATTCCTTCATTATTATTTAATAATGTATTATTTGTTTGTATAGTATCTGTTATAGTTTCAATGTTATTCACAAGGGTTTTTTAATTTTATATTAACCCCCTTAATTTATTTTAATAACGGTCAGAAGACAAACCAAGCATGTAAAGGATGTGATTGGATTTCAGTGCATTGCCAGCAGCACAAGGGAAATTTACAGTGTGGTGTGAGAGCTCATGTGGGTGGAAAGTATACTGCCATTTCTTTACAATTGTGACTGATAAGGAATATGTATCAGTTATTAATAGAAATGAATCGTACTTTCTCCCCCAAAAATGGAACAGCCAGTGACTGTATGAAATGTGATCATTTCCAGATGGTTTGTTAAATATTCCTCTTGTTTTGCTTTCTGTGGCAATACTACAATGTAACTGCATTATGCTGGATCTTCTTACATAATATTTCATCCCTGTTTTGCCTCCCACTGTGTTGTTCCATCTTGTCAGTAGTTTTCTGATTCCATGATAAGAGCTCTTCTTTTTTAGTTTCCTAAATCCGTTGTTCCCTTGGGTACGCACGCCACTGTGACCAGTCGGCCGGGACAAATCGCCATTGGTTGCAGCAATGTATAACATTGGGAAATTACCTAAATCCGTTGTTCCCTTAAGTCTGGGTAGCACGCCACTAGTGACCGATTGGCCAGGACAAATCGCTATTGGTTGCAGCAATGTAGAACATTGGGAATTACCTAAATCCGTTGTTCCCTTAAGTCTAGGTACGCACGTCACTAGTGACCGATTGGCCAGGACAATCGCTATTGGTTGCAGCAATGTAACATTGGGAATTACCTAAATCCGTTGTTCCCTTAAGTCGGGTACGCACGCCACTAGTGCCGATTGGCCAGGACACAATCGCTTTGGTTGCAGCAATGTAGAAATATGGGGAATTACCAAATCCTTGTTCCTTAAGTCTGGGTACGCACGCCACTAGTGACCGGTTGGCCGGGACAAATCGCATGGTTGCAGCAATGTAGAACATTGGGGAATTTCCTAAATCCGTTATTCCCTTAAGGCTGGGTACGCACGCCACTAGTGACGGGTTTGGCGAGGACAAATCACCATTGATTGCAGCAATGTAACATTGGGGGATTTCCTAATCCGTTGTTCCCTTAAGGCTGGGTACCACGCCACTAGTGACCGGTTGGCCGGGACAAATCGCCATTGGTTGCAGCAATGTATAACATGGGGAATTACCTAAATCCGTTGTTCCCTTAGGCTGGGTACGCACGCCACTAGTGACCGGTTGGCCAGGACAAATCGCCCATTGGTTGCAGCAATGTATAACATAGGGGAATTACCTAAATCCGTTGTTCCCTTAAGGCTGGGTACGCACGCCACTAGTGACCGGTTGACCTGGACAAATCGCTATTGGTTGCAGCAATGTAAACATTGGGGAATTTCCTTCACTAGTGGCGTGCGTACCCAGCCTTAAGGGAACAACGGATTTAGGAAATTCCCCAATGTTATACATTGCTGCAACCAATAGCGATTTGTCCAGGTCAACCGGTCACTAGTGGCGTGCGTACCCAGCCTTAAGGGAACAACGGATTTAGGTAATTCCCCAATGTTTATACATTGCTGCAAACCATGGCGATTTGTCCCGGCCAACCGGTCTCACTAGTGGCGTGCGTACCCAGCCTTAAGGGAACAACGGATTTAGGAATCCCCCAATGTCTACACTTGCTGCAATCAATGGTGATTTGTCCTCGCCAACCCGTCACTAGTGGCGTGCGTACCCAGCCTTAAGGGAATAACGGATTTAGGAAATTCCCAATGTTTCACATTGCTGCAACCAATGCGATTTGTCCCGCCAACCGGTCACTAGTGGCGTGCTTACCCAGACTTAAGGGAACCACGATTTAGGTAATTCCCCATATTTCTACATTGCTGCAACCAATAGCGTTTGTCCTGGCCAATCGGTCACTAGTGGCGTGCGTACCCAGACTTAAGGAACAACGGATTTAGGTAATTCCCACAATGTTCTACATTGCTGCAACCAATAGCGATTTGTCCTGCCAATCGGTCACTAGTGACGTGCGTACCTAGACTTAAGGGAACAACGGATTTAGGTAATTCCCCAATGTTCTACATTGCTGCAACCAATAGCGATTTGTCCTGGCCAATCGGTCACTAGTGGCGTGCGTACCCAGACTTAAGGGAACAACGATTTAGGTAATTCCCAATGTTATACATTGCGCAACCAATGGCGATTTGTCCGCCGACTGGTCACTAGTGGCGTGCGATCCCAAGGGAACAACGGATTTAGGAAACTAAAAAAGAATGAGCTCTTATCATTGGAATCAGAAAACTACTGACAAGATGGAACAACACAAGTGGGAGGCAAAACAGATGAAATATTATGTAAGAAATCCAGCATAAGTCAGTTACTTTGTATTATTGCCACAAAGCAAAACAAGAGAAATATTTAACATACACATCTGGAAATGATCACATTTCATACATTCACTGGCTGTTCCATTTTTGGGGGAGAAGTACGATTCATTTCTATTAATACTGATACATATTCCTTATCATCACAATTTGTAAAAAAGAAGGGCAGTATACTTTCACACCACATGAGCTCCCCACCCACACTTGTACAATTTCCCTTGTGCTGCTGGCAATGCACTGAAATCCAATCACATCCTTTACATGCTTGGTTTGTCTTCTGACCGTTATTAAATAAATTAAGGGGGTTAATAAAATTTTTAAAAACCCTTGTGAATAACATTGAAACTATAACAGATACTATACAAACAAAATAATACATTATTAAAAATAATGAAGGAATAAAAAAAAAATTTTAATTTACTAATAGCACAATCAATAAATTTAAATAAATAAAAGCCACCCAGTCAGAGATAAAATAAGAAAAGAGAAAATAAATAAATATTTTAAAAACATTCCAGCCCACTTCCCCTCTTCCTAATAACGATGGACCTTCCATTTAGTTACTGTCCCACCACACAATAACGTAAGAAGTGGTCTAATGTCGCTGGCTCTTTCTTCTATGTGGTCTGCTGCTTTGATATTCCCTTTGTTGTTCTACAACCTCCTTTGTCTCTCTGGTATTGTGCCTGCTGCCCTTTAGCATGCCTCTGATGTTTGGTGTATCAACTATATACAGTATTGGTACAGCTGTACTGTATGTTACTACAGATCTTTTTCACCCATTTGCTTGGCTGTATTTTTACAGTAATAAATAATAGTAAATAAATTAAGTCTTCTGATGCAAACAATCCTGGTAATTCCTGATTTCCTCATTTTTGTGAATTAGGTTTGGGTTTTTCACAATATATCTGAGTAGACAGCAGATTGGATGCGAGTCAAAAAAAGAGAATCAGTAACTGTGGTCTCCATACAGTGTCTATTTAAAAGAACTATCTCATACCTTTCAAATAGGCCTAGTATGATGTTTCTAGCTTCTCCGATGTCTTAAGTTATAGGCTTGTAAAATTACTCTCAGACAGACAGGATAACAAGGAAGCATGTGCTGTTTAAGAAGCCCCGCCCCCACCAAAACAGAAGCTATAAAGACCTGCATTTATTCTCTGTCCATTCCTCTACCTACATTATGTTTCTTTTTAGTCTTGCATTAAAAATAATTATGGGCATGTCCACCCTAAATAAGAAGTTTTGGTATGTTGTAGGGAATACCTGCCCATCCCCAACCACCGTGTTAGATCTCTAAAAAAAAGATTCAGAATTCTACTTACAGCCTCTCGCTTGTCGGCCGCTCTGATCCAGCTCCCTGCTTACAGGAGCTTGCAAAAATGGTCCAGACCACCGTCACATCTGATTAGCTGAGAGCAGCCAATCATTATGTGGCTGCTGGTAATGCAGAGTGCCGCGGGATCAAAGGGTTGTAAGGGTCAGATTCTTTTTTTAGTAATTTGACATGGTGGTTGGGGCTGGGCAGGGGTGCCCTAGACTACAGAAAACACTTTTTATGCTACTCGAAAGGGCAGCTGGGAAGGGATCAAAAGGATGGGAGGGGGGGGCTTCCCTGTCACACTACCTCCCGCAGGCAAGAGAGGAAGCAGACACCTTTTGGCAGGAAGACAGCTCCTACTCTTTAGTTTAGTTCACTGCAGGACAACCAAAGACAGAGAGGTAGGTAAGGATTTTTTTAAACTTCCCAGTGGGGCTTTGTAGTGGGTTAAAGTTTAGTTTTGGGGGTGAACATGCCCTTTAGAAGTTTGGGGGAGGGACTAATGATGCAGTCAATTATGCTCTGCTACAGCAGCAGGATACACTGGGCATGTTCAGTGCCTCTGGCATGGGGGGGGTGAGCAATGGTGCTGGTGATGTCTAGCTGGAAACACCAACCTTTAACTGTTGTAACTTTGCATAGACTGTAGCTAAAAGCATGATCCTGGGAGTCAGTTTAAAGTTATGATGTGCTTTTTTTAAGGGAACTTGTAGGGAGACCACAGTTACCCTTCAATTCAACAGTCCAGGGCCCTTTACCATTAGCTCCAAATGTTCCACACGCAACTACTACTACACTGTCTCCATTCACAAAAGCAAAATTCATTCAGGTTATTTGAAACATAACAGAACGCAATACAACAATAATTATAAACAAATGGTAAAGTTAAGGTAGTTGTTGCATTTGCAGATATTATCAAAAAAGTTGTGAGTCTTCACAGAGCAAGAAATGTAGTAAAATTTTAAGAAGGAAACGTAGGTGGGACTAAAACATCTGAAAATACGTACCTGGTTTTAACAAAGGATAAGCAGAATGTGTGTACTGTAATGTGAGTGCTACTGGCAGGTTCACAATAACAGGGAGGGAAAAGGTTTTAAGGTTCTCGGTTCATTTAAGCCTAGTATTTAAGCCTAGCTTATCTGGGTTATAGAATTTTAAATTTACACTCAACAAACAGGATAAACTAGGTATTGCGTGAAAGTCACATGATGTGCTGTTTAAGAAGCTCCACCCCCCAAAAAACTATCTTGTCTGAAGCCATTTAAGACCCGCAACCATTCTATGTCCAGTCATCTACCTGTTTTTCTTTTTAGACTTGTGACTAGCTTTAAATTTATTAAGACATTTGGGGCGGACTTATGATGCAGCAGATGCTCGTGCTACGGCACTTGGATACAACTAGGCATGCTCAGTGCCTAAGGCAGTGGGGACAGAGCAATGGTGCTGGTCATGTTCTAGCTGGAATCCTTTATACTGCTGTACTTTGGATAGACTGCAGCTAGATACTTTAACTCTGTCTTACTGGACTGATGAGAGGAAGTGATAGATTTCCATAAGATTGGCACTAACATTAGAGAAGAAAATGAGGCATGATGATGGACGCAGGGAAATGCAGCTATTATCCAAGGTATAGTAGGCATTATATGAAGCTTTAAGCAGAGTCACAAATTAAATGTGATCATACTATGATCATAATCATAGAGTAAAAGAAGGATAATGTCTTGAAATGGAGAGGCAAGTCATATGTTTAAATCTTCAGGCAGAGAATAAAAATAATGCAGTAAATTAGAGGCAAATGATCTGTTTCTGTAGAAGAACATGCATGGGATTAAAACATAACACACAGCTTTTCAGATATATTCACAAAATAATTAACTTCATTTCATAGAGTATAATTAAAATGGCATTTATAAACTAAAGGGAAAATTGTGTATTTTATGTAGAATAAATACAGAGAATGGTGGGAAACAGATTGTTCACACATTTAGGGGTCTATAAACTGGTGCAATAAATATTCCAGTTGGCAACGTGCTGGGGTGCTTGTTGGCCCTATTTACACTGTATATTTAGGATGACAAGGATGATTATTTTAAAAAATGTATCAGCTGGATAGCAAAAAGATGGAATGTACCTCTGTGATAATTAAGATCAAAATATACCACACCGAGCTGCCTATACAAAAACCTAAACTTAAATGTCATCTCTTGTAAAATCCAACGTACATTATCCTCCATACCACTCTATCAACAACTGCACATGCCCAGATGCATTTTTTACCAGCTTAATGTGGGCTTAATCATAGGTAACTGCAGGCTCTAAAATTTCCTTATATACTGTAACAGACCCTCTAATTCAAAAAGGGGAGTTTAGCCAATCGTTTTCATCATCACTCACCTGTTTGTATCGGACTGGGTGATTTGTGCTTTTTGCCCTGCCCCCCTCCCATGCTTTTGAGTAATTGTCCAATAAGAAAAATGAGGCAGTGCCAAATTTCTCATGTCCACCTCTTGAAGCCTGAGGCAGCAATTATGCTGTCCAGCTCCTCTAGCGCGGTCGATGGAAATTTTCGTGCTTTCCTGAATGAGCGTTCGGCCGACCCGATCGTTCAGCGGCCGCACGCTCGTTCAGGAATTGAAGGTACACCCGTAACATAAGCCCAGATACCACGGTATTGGGGCTTTATTGTAACTGTGTGTACCCAGCTTAAGTGTCTAATCATTGGATTTAAGACAGCAATGCTGCTATCTAATCGGACACAGAAATCGGTATATACCTCAATACCCATCTGTCACACATACTCAGTCTTAAGAGACGGTGACGGGGTACTCAAAATAAAATAGCAATTCGCACCAAATGTATCATGCAAGGATACATGTTTCAGATTAAAAAGGCAAGAGAAGGGCCTGTCTTTGCCCAGCTTTTAGTGGGAATTTTCTCCCAAATTATTCTGATGCTAGTTTCTAATGAGAAACCTAAAGCACTCGGTGCACTCCTGAGCTATTAAGAAAGAAAGAAGCTAACTGGTTCCCTATTCTTAGGAAGACTGGGATGTGATTTAAAAAAGGTAAGGGTTTTGGAGAAAGTGCCATATGGCTGGTTACAACCACCCGATTCATACCAGTATGGTTTAGGGTATTTTTAGAGTCACATTGATGTCATTCCTAATAATATACAGTATAAAGTTTAAAACTGTCCGACACAAGAAAAGAAATCTTGGTAAGCCTTGGCTCTACGGGCTAGTATACATGGGCCAACTGCATCCAACTGAGAGACTACCTTCCAGTCAGGAATTAAAGTGGTACAACCAACTTTTGGATGACCAATTAAGTGACCCATTGAAGACACAATATTTCCAGGTCTAATATACTTTTTCAACCTTTTTTTTGTAAAAAAATAAGTTACGGTAAGAATAATTTATTTGGTCTATTTCAGCCAATATTTCATCCTGATATGCCAACATATCAAGCCAGGTGATGATAGTATTATTGTGATGGAAATATTAGTTTTTGTGGTTTAGGGGATAAATGAAAATGCAACTATTTAACCCAACATCCAAGTAATGTGATCTCATGGAAGTCCAGTAGAATGGACCAACTACATTGAAAATTTCAGCACTGTTCTCTCTAGCGCATGACCAATCAGATGCTTACATTTTATAACCATTGTCAATATATCCCTACATACATTTATACCATTTTCTAAGGCTGGGTACACACAAATGGATTTTTTTATCCCGACGGATTGTTCGCTTGGTCAGTCGTGCCAATAGTTGTAGCGACCGACATTTTGCATGACCGATCATGGGATCCCATGGGGAACCGCACGAACAATGTGATTAACCAGCACATCCATCGTCCATTCCGATCCAGACAAACGATCGACCAACAATGCTTGCAGTCGAGGCCGATTTTTAGGCCCACTGACCAACGACCAATAAGTATCGCTTGATTGGGCTGAAATACTGCCCAAGTGTACTCCCTTACCATTGGTTGGCATTGGAAATGGTTGTTCGGGCCATACACAAATTAGCAATGTAGTGCCAATCATCAGTACCATCGGGGTCAGTCCTATTGTAATGTGTACCCAGCTTTATATTCCTTGATTTTAGCCAACGTTCTTCAGCTCCCTCCTATCTCAACCTAAAAAAAAATTGAAATGCTAATACTGAAGTTTGTTTTAAACAGCTACAATGCCTTTGATACATGCTCAAGTATGATGAAAATCAAAGTTTTCTTTAGAAAAAACAAAAAGAGGACAAAGAATAAACACTTTATCAGCCAGCTAAATACTCAAGTTATATCAAGATATTTATCTTCGGTTATCAAAAACAAATAAGACGTTTTGAATTTCTGTTGTTTCTTTTCTTTAGCTCAAATGCTTGGGTCTAAACAGTTTGGTTTCCAGACAATCTTATATGGTGAAAAATCACAATTAACTCACAAAAACTACCCTTGATTATAATAAAAGCCAAGGATTGGAACTTAGAACCATGCAGAGACCCAGCCCTCGATCCAATTTATTCAGCAGCAATCCACATTCCATTTGTCTAGACTAAATATAGCAGCGTTTACACAAGAAATCAATAGTACTTGCTGAGAGCAGTGCAAATGCATAGAGAAG
>JAACNH010003864.1:0-26743 GCA_019447015.1 Hymenochirus boettgeri
GATCACCACGTGTATCACTGAGTCCTCCTGCGTTCACTCTATATCACTGAAAACACTGTATATAACCTATATCACTGTGTATCACTATATATCACTGAATAAACACTGTATATAACCGTATATCACTGTGTATCACTGTATATTAATAACGTATATCACTGCGTATCACTCTATATCACTGAATAACACTGTATATAACCGTATATCAACTGTGTATCAGTATATATCACTGAATAACACGTTATACCGTATATCACTGTGTATCACTGTATATTAACGTATAACACTGTTATCTGTCACTGCGTACCTCATATCACTGAATAACACGGTATATAAACCGTATATCACTGTGTATCAAAAAAAACTCTATATCACTGAATAACACTGTATATAACCGTATATCCTGTGTATCACCTGTATATAACATACCTGTAATAACCGGTATATAACCGTATATCACTGTGTATAACTATATATCACCGAATAACACTGTATATACCGTATATCACTGTGTATCACTGTATATTAACGTATAACACTGTATATCACTGTATCACTGCGTATCACTCTTATCACTGAATAACACTGTATATAACCGTACATCACTGTGTATCACTATTTATCAACGATAACACTGTATATAACCAGTAACACTGTGTATCACTGTAATTAACGATAACACTGTATATAACCGTATATCACTGTGTATCCTATATATCACCGAATAACACTGTAATAAAACCGTATATCTCTGTGTATCACTGTATATTAACGTATAACACTGCATATCACTGTATACTGCGTATCACTCTATCACTGAATAACACTGTATATATAACCGTATATTCACTGTGTATCACCGAATAACACTGTATATAACCGTATATCACTGTATATTAAACGTATAACAATGCATATCACTATCACTCACTCGTTATCACTCTATATCACTGAATAACACTGTATATAACCGTATATCACTGTGTATCACTGTATATTACCGAATAACACTGTATAACGGTATATCACTGTCATCACTATTTATCAATGTATATTACCGTATACACTGTATATAACCGTATATCACTGTGTATCACTGTATATTAAGTATACACTTAACACTGCATATCACTATCACTGCGCATCACTATATATCACTGTATATCGCCGAATAACACTGTATATAACCGTATATCACTGTGTATCACTGTATATTACCGAATAACACTGTATATAACGGTATATCACTGTATCACTATTTATCAATGTATTTACCGTATAACACTGTATATAACCGATATCACTGTATCACCGTGTATCACTATGTATCACTGCATATCACTAGAGATTAATGTGGGTTCAAATAGAACCTGGTTTCGAATCGAATCGAGGGTTTCGAAGTCCCCCAAAACTTTCGGAACTCCTGAATTTCACGGAACCCGAATTTTTCAATCGAAAATTCGTATAATCATCAAATTGAAAATAGACCGTTATTGAAATTTAAACCAGAAACAAAGTAATGATCGATCGGTAACCCTCGAATTTGTAATATCAGAAAATAGAATGCGAAGCTGGAAAACAACTCCCGATGGAGGAAAGATAGTTTTAAAAATAAGTTTTGTTCTATTTACAGTTCCCCAGACCATTCTCCGGGTCTCTGTCATTTACAGTAAACCTAAATACTATTTGGTCCCTCAAAATGGACAGAAACTTCCAGATTTTTTTCTCTGATAGACTTCATGGGTTCGTTTTCGAATTTCGAAAATTTGTTTGAACATCTCTATATTCACTGTATATCACTATATATCACCATGTATCACTGCATATCACTATATATCACCATGTTATCACTGCATATCATCTATATATCACCATGTTTACTCTATACACTATATCACCATTATCACTGTGTATCACTGTCACCGTGTATCACTGTGAATGACTATGTATCACCATAATCACTATATACACCATGTATGCTCTATATCACTATGTATCACTGTGTATCACTGTCACCCATTCCCTGTGTATCACTATGTATCACTGTCACCGTGTATCACTGTGAATCACTATGTATCACCATATCACTATATATCACCATGTATGACTCTATATCACTATATATCACAATGTATCACTGTGTATCACTATGTATCACTGTCACACGTGTATCACTGTGAATGACTATGATCACCATATATCACTGTGTATCACTATATATCACCATGTATCACTTTAACCACTATATATTATCATTTCACTGTGTATCACTATTATCACCGATATCTATATATCACCATGTATCACAGCATATCACTATCATATCACCATGTATCCTGTGATATCACTATATATCACCATGTATCACTGTATACCACTATAATCATCATTTATAAACTGTGTATCACTATGTATCACCGTATATCACTATATATCACCATGTATCACTGTATACCACTATATATCATCATTTATACTGTGTATCACTATGTACACTGTATACACTATATATCACCATGTATCACTGTAATCACTACATTAGATTGTAAGCTTTTCAGGGCGGGAATCTCATTCCTAATGTCCATAAACAAGTAGTTAAGTGTAGTAGCAATATCACAGGACTGTAGCTGTGTGAAACAAGAATTTATTTAGTAATGAAACATGCATGCAACACCTTTCTAAAGCATGCTGCATTTTGTTTTATTTACATTGTTAATAAAACAATAGCTACATTGTAGATCGTCAGTGGTTAAAAAACACTTTATATATACTAAGTATAAAAACCTATGGACTCAAGGTTATACCAATTGAATTGATTACTGAAAAATGGGTTTGTCACAGATGCTTTTTGTTCTTTATGGATTTTTTGTTATGAACCTCACAACGGACAATGGATCTTTGGACATTTTATCTTTAAAGAACAGAATATTTGCTTTTAATCGCCTATGGACACTCTAAGCCTCGTACACCGTCAGATAATTTTTGGGACGATTTGCCCGACGAACGCCCCATCGTGCGACATTCGGGCGAAAATGAAGCTTGAACGATCTTCTAAGACCAACGATCCACGACTATTCTCGCTTTTCCCGACGATCAGCACCTGGCAGATTCTTCTGCCGATTGTCGTTTGTTGTACTAGTTGCAGATTATCGGTAGAGTGTAATGGAAGATTGAATGAAATACACATGTGCAACATTTCCAGATCATGTGATATTCTGAACTGATGCGTACGTCACGAACACTTTTACCAATGCAATGCACATTATCTAATCCACTATCATTGATGTATGTACAGGCGTTCGTTGGCAAACTAGTGTATAACGAGACAGTTGCTGAACAAATATTCACATCTAGTCTAAACATTCTACAATAATAAATGTTCTAGTTCCCCGTTAAATTGCTAGCAGTCATACAATTAATGCAATAATTCATATTAAAACGGTGTATTTAAAAACCGTGCAAAAAATATATATATAGAGGAAATCTTAAACATTTTAAAACTCCACTTGATAAGATGTACACCGTTATGTGTTATACAAATAAAGTGCATGGTAAAGTAACCAATACATTTCAGTAAGTGCATAATTATAGCACTCAATATATGTGATATGGTTTCTTAAAAAACACAGTTATATACTTTATTAATAAAACCACTTATTAAAAGAATTTTTGTTCATTATAAAAATCCGGAATGGGTACCAGTCCTTTCATTTTCAGAGTATACTCCAGTGATCGGGGTCATTTCTTCCAATATCTGAAATACAAATTAAGGGATATACATGGTATAACATTCCTAGCTAAAGGAAACAGCTTATACTCCATTGTTCGTTAACTTGGATACCCATACTGCTTAGAACTCATGCTGCACTTATATCACTTTATCCAAATTTATATATACATGTGTTCTTAACCTGTGTATGAAATTGTATTTTATTTTTATTTATCTGTATAGTGGCTTGCACTTATCCCCTTGTTTGTATACTCTGTATTTTATAATGTACAGCGATGCATACCCAAGTGGTCGCTTTAATAATAAAATTATACATACAACTATCAATTATCACGGTGTATCACGTATATCACGGTGTTTTCACCTGTGGTATCACTGTATACCATACAATATCACATATCACCTGTATCACTGTATATCACTACAATTCTGTATATCACTGTGTTTCACACTGTGTTTCTCACTGTGTTTCACTGTGTTTCACTGGTATCACTGTGTATCACTGTTAATCACTACATATCACTGTGTAATCACTGTATATCACTACCATCACTACATTCACTACATATCACTGTGTATCACTGTATTCACGACATATCACTGTATATCACTGTGTATCACTTGTATATCACTACATATCACTGTATATCAATACATTATCACTGTATATCACTACATATCACTATATCACCATGTATCACTGTATATCACTACATATCCTGTATTATCACTGTGTTTCACTGTGTATCACTGTGTTTGTACTGGTATCACTGTATATACTACTATCACTGTATATCACTGTATATCACTGTGTATTCAACTGTATATCACTACATATCACGTGTATCACTGTAATCACTATACATATCACTACATATCACTACATATCCTACTGTGTATCACTGTATATCACTACATATCACTTATATTCACTGTGTAACCTGATATCACATACATATCACTGTATATCAATACATATCACTGTATATCACTACATATCACTATATCACCATTATCCTGTATATCACTACATAATCTCTGTATATCACTGTGTTCACTGTGTATCACTGTGTTTCTGTGTATCACTGTATATCACTACATATCACTGATATCCTGTGTATCACTGTATATCACTGTGTATCACGTAGTATCACGTGTTTCACGTATATCACACTCATATCACTGTATATCCCCGTGTATCACTGTTCCATATCAATCACTGTATATCACAATGATCACTAGTATATCTACATTCAACTGATATCACGTGTATCTGTATATCCCTACATCACTGTATATCCCATGTACATGTATCACTACATATCTCTGTATATCACTTTGTTTTACTGTGTATCACTGTGTTTTAACTGTGTATCACTGTATATCACTACTATCTCTGTAAATCACTTTTTCTGTATATCACCGTGTATCACTGTATATCACTACATATCACGTGATATCACTGTATATCACTACATATCACTACATATCACTGTATTCACTGTATATCACTACATATCACTACTATCACTGTTATCAACTGTGTATCACTGTATATCACTACTATCACTGGTATTACTGTTATCACTGTATATCACTGTATATCACTGTATATCACGACTATCCCTGTATATACTGTGTATCACTGGTATCCACTGTGTATCACTGTATATCACTGTATATCACTACATATCACTGTATATCACCGTGTATCACTGTATATCTGTATATCACTACATAATCACTGTATATTAACTACTATCACTGTGTACACTGTGTATCACTGTATATCACTACATATCACTGTATATCACCGTGTATCACTGTATCATCACTGTGCAATCACTACATATCACTGATATCATTGTGTATCATTCATATATCACCGTTATCACTATATCCTGTATTACTGTATGTCACTGTGTATCACTGTAAATCACTATATATCACTTTGTATCACTGTATGTTACTGTATATCACGTGTATCACTGTATTTACTGGATCACCATGTATCACTATATATCACTGTACTGTTGTATTGTATATTCGTGTTCACCATATATCAGGGCAGGCCGTTCCTGGCCATTTTAGGTACCCTACGCACACCCCCACCTACGTGCGCCCCCCCCCCCCCTAAAAAAAAAATTTGGCCTGTCAAACTACAGCTGGTTTTCCTCTCTTTCTGACACTGTCTACTGCAACTGTTCTTTAGAGTGGACCGCTTTACTAGTGGTAAGGACACCGTGTACCAGGTAGGCGGGCGTGTATACATACTTACTAGTTGGGTAGGGACACACGCTGTACCAGTGATGCGGGTGTGTATACATACGTTACTAGTTGGTAAGGAAGGGACACACGCTGTACCAGGGGAGGCAGGCGTGTATCATAAGTTAACTAGTTGGTAGAGGCACCACTGCTGTTAACCAGGTGAGCGGGCTCGTGGTAATACATACGTTACCAGTTGGTAAGGGCCACACGCTGTACCAGGTGAGGCGGGCGTGTATACATAGGTTACTAGTTGGTAAGGGACACACCTGTACCAGTGAGGCGGCTTGTATACATACTTACTAGTTGGTAGGGCACAACAAGCTGTACCAGGTGAGGCGGGGCGTGTATACATACATTCCTAGTTGGTAAGGGACACATGCTGTCCCAGTGAGGGGGGCGTATTACATACGTTACTAGTTGGTAAGGGAGGCACACGCTGTAAACGCAGGTGAGGCGGGCGTGTATACATTACATTACTAGTTGGTAAGGGACACGCGTGTAACCAGGTGAGGTGGGCGTGTATCATACGTTCCTAGTTGGTAAGGCCACACGCTGTACCAGTGAGGTGGGTGAGTGTATACATACGTTACTAGTTAGTAAGGGGACACACGCTGTACCAGGTGAGGTTGGCGTTTAACATACGTTACTAGTTGGTAAGAGGCACACCGCTGTACCAGGTAGGCGGGCGTGTATACATACGTTACTAGTTGGTAAGGACACGCACGCTGTACAGGTGAGGTGGGCGTGTATACATACGTTACTACTTAGGGGCACAGCTGTACCAGGTTGAGGTTGGCGTGTATACATACGTTACTAGTTTGGTAAGAGGCAGCCACGCTGTACCAGGTGAGGTGGGCGTGTATACATACGTTACTATGTTGGTAAGGGCACACGCTGTACCAGGTTGAGTGGGGTGTATACATACGTTACTAGTTGGTAAGGGACATGCTGTACCAGGTGAGGTGGGCGTGTATACATACGTTACTGTTGGTAAGAGGCCACGCTGTAACCAGGTGAGGTGGGCGTGTATACTACGTTACGAGTTGGTAAGGACACAACGCTGTCCAGGTGAGGTGCGTGTATACTACGTTCTAGTTTGTAAGGGACACACGCTGTACCACAGTTTGAGGCGGGCGTGTATACATAGTTTACTAGTTGGTAAGGGACACACGCTGTACCAGGTGAGGGGCGTGTATAATACGTTCAGTTAGTAAGGGGCCACACGCTTGTACCAGGTGAGTGGGCGTGTATACATACGTTACTAGTTTTAAGAGGCACACCGTGTACCCAGGTGGCGGGCGTGTATACATAGGTGTACTAGTTGGTAAGGGACACACACGCTGTACCAGGTGAGGGCGGGCTTGTATTCATACGTTACTTAGTTGGTAGAGGCACACGCTGTAACCAGGTGAGGTGGGCGTGTTTAATAACATACGTTACTAGTGTGGTAAGAGGCACACGCTGTCCCAGGTAGGCGAGGCCGTGTATACATATGTTACTAGTTGGTAGGGACACCGCTGTACCAGTGAGCGGGGTGGTAATACATACGTTACTAGTTGGTAAGGGACACACGCTGTACCAGTGGGATGAGGCTTGTATACATACGTTACTAGTTGGTAAGGACATACGCTGTACCAGGTGGGCGGGGTGCGTTATCATACACTTTACTAGTTGTAAGGGACACCGCTGTAACCAGGTGGGCAGGGCGTGTATACATACGTTACTATATTTGGTAAGGGACATACGTGTCCACCAGGTGAGGCGGGGCGTATATACATACGTGTTACTAGTTGGTAAGGACCGCGCTGTACCAGGTGAGGCGGGCGTGTATACATACATTACTAGTTGGTAAAGGCACACGCTGTACAGGTGAGGTGGGCTGTATACATACGTTACTAGTTGGTAAGGGGCACACGCTGTAACCGGTGAGGCGGGGCGGGTATACATACATTACTAGTTTGGTAAGGGCACCACGCTGTACCAGGTGAGGTGGGCGTGTATACATATGTTACTATGGTAAGAGCATCGCTGTCCTGTGAGGTGGGCGTTATCATTGTTCTAGTGGTAAGAGGATACGCGTACCTGGGTGAGGTGGGCGTGTTACATACGTATATTGGTAAGGGGACAACGCTGTACCAGGTGAGGCGGGGCGTGTATACATACTTACTAGTTGGTAAGGGTCACACGCTGTACCAGGTGAGGGCGGCGTGTATACTACGTACTAGTTGGTAAGGGCACACGCGTACCAGGTGAGGGGGCGGTACATATTTTGAATGAAGCAGCGACATGGCCACCATGAAATACTGATTGGGAGGACAGGATATGTTTCAGTGGATTGTGTGTATTGGCACCAGTGTTCTCAGCACAGATTGTTTCCAGCCGGTTTGGACAGAACAGGGAAATTTGGTGAGATCTGAGATGTTTTACTCTTACACGTGCTCTCACCAGAATATTGGCATTAATAATTTCAGGCCAGCAGAACATTACCATTAACCCTTTAGTGCCAGCAGAACCTTACCATTAACCCTTTAGTGCCAGCAGAACCTTACCATTAACCCTTTAGTACCAGCAGACTTTACTATTAATACTTTCAGTGCCAGCAGAACTCCCTTAACCCTTAAGTACCAGCAGACTTTACTATTAATCCTTTCAGTGCCAGCACCTTTCCAGAGAATTGCTATTAACCTTTCAGTGCCAGCAGCCTTTCCCATAGTATTGCCATTAACAAACTTTCTGCAGTAACTTCCCATAGTATTACCATAAAGTCATTCAATGCCACAGACTTTCCTATTAACCCTTTCAGTGCCAGCAAAGTATTACCTTTAACCCTTTTAGCTGGCCAGCATTGACATGATTATACAGTATGTAACCTGCTTTCCATGCCTCCCCACCTCCATTGAATTTTTCACTTCACCCACCTCTAAGTTCTAAATGGGTAGTGGGTGGAAGGAAGAAAGAGGCAGAGTTAGGGATCTCATGGCTGCTAGTCCAGGGCCCTGTTATAAAGTTTGCAGCAGCTTTTTACCACCTGGCATTTTAGAACTGTTCTGTCTATTAGCTGAGCTCATCTCCCCCTCCTTCCTTCACCTTCAGTTCATTTGCAAATTGCAACATTTGTTTCATGTATCGTTTTGGTGAGTTCAGGCTCTGTTTCTAGATACAATGTTGCAGATTACAGCTGAACAAGGAGAGCAGTTTAAAACACACGCAGTAACAGTGACAGGAGATGCTAGGGAACAGAATAGTCCCTGGATCAGCATAGATGCCCTAGTTTTTTTTGCCTAGGGTGGTCTATGCCTAAAAAACGCCCTGCCATATATCACCTGTTTTATACCATGTACTGTATTACTGTGTATCACTGTATATCACCGCGTGTATTACTGTTATCACCGTTTATCACTATATATCGCTGTGTATAACATGTATCACTGTATACACTGTATAACAATATATAAGGGATTAAACGCTACCTACAGTGTATATAAGGATATTACGCCACAGAGGAGTTCCAGGACCATATAGAAGCACAAGGCTGCAGCCGAGTGCTTTTATACAGGCATGGAACTCCGAGGTGAAGTAAATCCATATAAACACAGTCTCTGTATTTCAATGGAGAGCTGCAGTGGCGAGAATCCTTATTAGAAATCACTCAGTGATGTCACAATTACTAGTTCAAATATTAGTTGTGCCACTGCAGCTCTCCATTCCAATATACATAAAAATCATTGTCCTACTACCTTTTATCCATCCACCCCTGGAAGCGAACATTTCACAAATCACAATCCAAGAGCGGACAGAACGTATCAGCCGTGTATACACGGCACAGAACAGCCTGCGCGCATGCGCATTACCGTCCATTAGGCACATGAGGAATCATACACAACACACACCGCATTATGTAAACAAAAAAGAGGCGCAAACAAAACGGAATAAACCAAAATAAACAAACGGGGTAAACAAAGCCTAAAAAACAAGTGAAATAAACCTAAAACAAACATCTGATTCTGACTAAATTACTATTACCATTTGAACAATGAAACATATATAACATAAACATATATCTAAGTTAAAGATTTTAAATAATGTTAAAATGTTTTAACAATGTTTTTTTAATGTTAATGTATAAAAAAGAAAAAAACATTACTGCAACATGCAATTGAAAAACTAAACAACTTAGTTAAATAAATTCTTTTCACCAGCTATTATCACTGACTTATTTAAAATAAACTTGTGTATTATAAGAAATAATTCGCCCCTTGCAGTGTAATATACCCTATTATATATATAGCCTATATTACGCTGTAAGGGGCGCATTATCCCTTATATATTACAACACTGTAGGGGCGCATTATCCCTTATATATTACCTGTAGGTAGTATTATCCCTTTAATTACACTGTAAGGGCGCATTATCCCTATACTATTACACTTGAGGTAGCGCATTAATCCCTTATATATTACACTGTAAGGGGCCATCATTCCCTTATATATTACAACTGTAGTAGCGCGCATTTCCTCTTATATAACACTTTAAGGGGCGCATTAATTCCCTTAATATATTCACACTGTAGGTACGCATTATCCCCCCCTCCCTTAATATATTACACTGTAAGGGGCGCATTAATCCCTTATATATTTGTACACTTTGTAGGTAGCGCATTAGCCCAATATATGTACACTGTAAGGGGCCGCATTATCCCTTAATAATTACATTAACCGAAGGTAGCGCTTATCCCTTATATATTACACTGTAAGGGGAAACATTATCCTTATATATTACCACTGTAGGGGCGCATTAATCCCTTATATATACAACTGTAAGGGGCGCATTTCCCTTATAATATTACACGGTAGGTAAGCCGTATTAATTTCTTTAATACATAAGGCCAAGCCAGAAAACAACAACCTGCCCACTACCCACTGGTATTTTCTTTCCCCCTCCTGTCTTATCATTTATATAGAATCCCTGTTTAATGTTATACTAGTTAATTACCGTTCCTATTGAAAAGAGAAAGAAGGACCGACATTGTCTGTCAAGAGTAAACAGGGATTCCTATGATAATGATAATACGGGAGGGGGAGATGTGGGTGAGGCAGTAGAATACCAGGACAAGTCCTCAGTGCACATCACTGAGTGATTGTAATAAGATTCTGACACTGCACTTCCGCAAACCTTCCCCTTGAAAGGTGCCTTTGTATTATGATAACAATATTCTCACTGTACTACACCGTGTATCATTGTATAAAAGGAGGACTTTACTATCATTGGTATATTGAAGTCACATGTATGTGTCTACAATACCCCCTACTACTGACAAACGTTGAAAATGTGTATTTTAAGGTAGGGCATTACAGCAATGGGCATTGTGAGAGTTACTGATCGGGTATTGTTGTATGGGAGAACCCAAATATTAATTGTAGAATACCAGGTCGAGGCCGGAGATGCTAGATGCCGAGTAGCTGGCTCTCAGTGCATCTCTAAAACTGACGTTTTTTTTAATTCGCCCCTTTTAAAACAAATTAAACGCAACTATTAGCTGGATTTAAAGTGTCCCAATAGAATGACAACTTTTGGCAAAAACATCCGCTTGCGTCGGCTGCCGTTGTTAACTTTCATCGTTAGCCCACGCAGCCTCCGCAATGAGTGTATAAGTCCATCGCTAACCGATATACTGTGGGTTGCATGACTTCAAACTCCAGAACAGGAGTGTGCGCCGTTTGGTGCCCCTCCCACCCCCGCCAGTGTGGGCCTTCTTAAATAACATAAAACTACAATTATTTTTCTTACTGAGTTAATGCGATTCATGGCCTGCAAGTAAGCACTGTATTCACAGAATGTTTTGTTTTTTGTACTGCCAGCCAAATGCTGCGATTCATATACTAAACTGCGTGGGCCAATACACGCGAAGATTCCTTCTTCTTAATAGGATTTTGCTATTATAATTGGCCATAATTAACAGGAACATAAAATCAACATAAGTTATTAGACAAACATCTGAAGTACAGGAAATCCTGCCACATTTAGTAAAAATCCCTTCTCTCCTCATTGTGGTAATTCTCCCTGCATATAATGGAAGGTCATAAGGAAATGTAGTGCAGAACTGTAGACTTCAACCTCATCTAACACTGAAAACTGAAATGATTATTTCTAATTACACTCTAATTAGAATTATATGAATTAGAGTTATTGCACAGTAGACTTACACAGGCAATGTTTAATCTGATCAGATTCAATTGAGTGCAGTGATCGAACCATCCGATCAAAGTAACCCGAAACAAAGAAACATGAGAATTTGGTGTTATCAAGGTTGCATTGCTTTCCATAGAAAAAATAGGCCTTTGCTAGGGGGGCAGGGCCCCACTACCATGAAAAGAGTGAAACTTTGTCTCAGGTTGGTTGAGTAGAAAGCAGCTCACAGAAAAAAGTTTACCTGATTGCGCTGGATTGCATCCACTCACAAGGACCTGCAGTCTCTGTGATCTGTCCTGTCCTCTGCCTGCCTGTCATTACATCTCCTGCCACATTATGACAAAACTTAAATTACTATTCTGTGTGGGTATGTACCAGTCCTGTGGGGCAACTTATATTATACCACTCACTGTGGGCAACTTATTGTACCACTCACTGTGGGCAACTTGTAAAATGTGCCAGTCACTGTGGGCAACTAATATGTACCCTCATTGTGGGGAAAACTGGTATGTAACCATTCACTGCGCGGCAACTTGATGTACATTCATTTGTGGGAAACTTTTTATGTCCAGTCACTGTGGGCACACTTTGCTTTGTTCCAGTTGTGCCCTTGTTTATTAGTGGTACTGGGGGGGCATGGACCCATTTACATGGAGGAGGCTGCAATTTCTAATTCTGACTGGTATTGATAAACATATGGCTATAGTGATATAGTTTAGAAATGTTTGCCTTTATGACGGGCTGAACCAGACATAATATAAATGTTGTTAGGTATTATAATAGTATCAGTATATGATTGGTTCCTACCAGTGACATGTAAAACTGAAACAATTAGTAGTGAAAAAATGGCCCCCTTCCTTCCTCTGGGACCACCCTCAGAACTACCGCACATGGTACACCATATTTAGAGTGCATGGGCAACGACCACTGTGTAATATATTGGGCAATGTTTCCTACTAACTTACGGCTGGGGGGTGGCGCGCGTATCGTGATCAATTGGTTGTTGTAGGGATCGTGTGGGCATGTTCTGCAGGTCTGCTCTTGTGATGGGAGATTAAGTGTGACTGTGAGGTAGATGAGCAGTGAATTTCGGCTCAGATTGCAGGGCAAAGAAGGTTTAGATGGTGCGGTCCCTTATCCTGATTGTGGCATGGTGGCGAGTCAGAGTTCTCCCATTGTGGCCCAAAGATGCCGTCGCTGTGGCGTTCAGCGGTTTAAGCGTCCGCATTGTGAGGGGGTCGCAAGGTAAAATAGCCTACCACCCCCTGCGTCAGGAAGTGTCGTTCAGGGACAGTTGTGGGTGCCGGTTATATGCGACTAGGTTTCTTCAACCTTTTCTCTATTCTTTTCGGGTCGTTTCCGTCTTTTTTCTACGGCTTTCTCTGTCTTCCCTCCTCCTGTCGACATGACAACCGAGATGAAGAGATTCTAACGAACAGTCGCAGGTAGCACTGAACTCGGGTATAACTAATGCCAAGTTCAACTGGGACGGTGAGCAAGTAAATAAGTAAAAACGGGGGGGTTTTTTTAAAAAAAAATAGAGTTTTTAGGGAAATACCAAAGTGCAAGGGGTGTTTTACGAATAACCACAAAACACAAGAGATATAACCTCTGCACTTAAGGATGGTCACGGCACTAAGACAAGGTTAGCCGATAGGAGTTAATAAATGTGTTTCGGTAACCGGTATGGAACTGTATTTAATTTTATTTTATCGGATACGACTGCAATGTATCCCGGCTTGGTAATGCCGTGTATTATAAACTACAGCTTGGTCCCAAATAGCATTTTGCAAAACATTTTTTGATACATAGTAGATCATTGGACTACACTGAATGTGCTTTATTATACAGTGTAGATTACGTTGAAGATACATTGTACATACACTGAAGATGCTTTGTAATTGATACCAAAAGTAGATACACGTGAAGATACATTGTACATACTGCTTTATTGATACAAAGTAGGGTACACCTAAGTATACATTGTACATACTCTTTTTGATACATAGTAGATACATTGGACATACACTTGAAGTGTGCTTTATTAATCTAGTAGAATACGTTGTAACTACACTGAATGCTTTTTGAGAACAAGTAGATACATTGTAGCATACACGTGAAAGATCTTATTGATACAATAGTAATACATTGAAGATAATTGCTTTATTATATGCTTTATTGATACAAAGTAGGTCACTAAGATACATTGTTAACATAACTGCTTTATTGTACATGTAGATACTGTACATACACTGAAGTGCTTTATTGGATACAAGTAGACATTGTACATAACACTGAAGATATACTTATATTGATACAAAGTAGATACATTGTAATACAATACTGAAGATGCCTTATTGATACAAAAGGTCAGATCATTTGTAATACACGAGAAGCTTATTTGATACATAGTAATACATTGAAGATACATTGTCAGATCCACTATGCTTTATTATACATAGTAGATACACTGTCAGTACATTGTAAAACTGCTTATTGATCATGGTAGATACACTGTAAGGTACATTGTTACATACTGCTTTATTGGTAATTAGTAAGATACACTGTAGATACATTGTACAACTGTTTTTATTGATACCAGAATCAGATACACTGTAAATACTTTGTAACATATTGCCTTATTGGTACATAGTAGAAACTGTAGATACATTGTTACATACACTGGAAAAGATGCGTTTTATTGATACAAAGTAATACTTGTACTACACTGAAGAATGCCTTTATGATACAAAGTAAGATACATTTTACATACACTGAAGATGCTTTATATTGATACATATGTAGATACATTGAAGATACTTGTACAACACTGAAGCATGCTTTAATGATCATAGTAGATACACTGAAGATACATATTTTACCAATACTGCTGCCTTTATTGGATACATAGTCGATATACTGTAGATATTTAAAATACTGCTATTATGAATTATTGATACATAGTAATGACCTGAAGATACATTGTACATACTGTTTAACTGATACATAGTAGATACACTGTAGATACATTGTAACATCCTGCTTTATTGATACATGGTAATAACACTGTAGATACATTGTACATCCTACTTTATTGATACATATAGATCACTGTAGTACTTTGTACATACTTGCTTTAATTTATGATACATACGTAGATACACTGTTAGATACATTGTAATACTCCTTTATTGATACATAGCAGATACACTGTAGATAACATTGTAACATACGCTTTATTGGTACATAGTAGATACCATACTGTAAAGTTATAGCATGTGATACTTAGTACATGACATACTGCTTTATTTGATACATAGTAGAATCACTGTAGATACATTGTACATCCTGCTTTATTTAACATGTAGTACACTGTAGATACATTGTACATACTTCGCTTTATGTACATAGTACGATACACTGTAGTCCATATGTTACTATCATCTTTTATGATACACTGTAGATACTTTACATACTGCTTTACTTGATACATAGTAGATCATGTAGATACATTGTTACATAATCTTTTTTATTACATAGTTAGATGTCACTGTAGATACATGTACTACTCTTTATTGATACAATTAGTAGATACACTGTAGATACCATGGTACTAAGCATACTGCTTTAATTGATACATAGTATATTCACTGTAGATACATTGGTACATACTTTTTTAATACCGGACGTAGAACCTTAATCTGTATTGTACATAGTAGATTGTACCGTTTAAATTGCATGTAGTATGTAACATTTCAGACTGCTTATTAACATATAGATGCACTGTAGATACATGTACATACTTTTTTATTGATACATAGTAGATACACTGTGAATTTACATTGCTACATACTGCTTATCTGAATCCATAATTGTTTTATGAACTAGTAGAATACCTGTAGATACATTGTACATCTGCTTTATTGATACATAGTAGTGCACTTGATACATTGGTACAACTTTTTTATTGATACTAAGTAGATACACTGTAGATACCAATTGCATCACGCTTTACTTGATACATAAGTAGATACACTGAGACATACGTTACAGTGATACTGATAACTGTTCTTGTTTGTATGATCATAGTGAATGGACATGTCATACTGTTAGATCATTGTCAGTCTACTGTTTTATTGAATACATAGAGATACACTGTCATACATTGACATACCTGCTTTTAATTGATACATAGTAGATACATTGTACATACTGCTTTATTTGATACATAGAGTACACTGTAGATACATGTACATACTGTATTTATTGATACATAGTGAGTATGCACTGAAAACATTGTACATACTTTTTTATTGATACATAGTCGATACTTGTATACTGTTTAATATCAATTGATACATAAGTAGATTACAAGACATGTACATGTATTTCTAGTATATACATTGTACTACTGCTTTACATCATAGTAGTACATAGTAGATCGTAACGTGCATCATGTGTAGATACATGTACTACTTTTTTTATTGATACATAGTAGATACACTGTATAATACGGATTGTACACCACTGCTTTATTGACATATAGATACATGTAGATCCATTGTACATACTGCTTTTAGTTGATACATGTAATCACTGTAGATACATTGTACATACTTTTTTGAACATAGTAGATAGCACTTGTAGATACATTGCGTACATACTGCTTTATTGAATACATAGTAGATACATGTACATACGTGTTTAGTGATACATTGTAGATACCTGTAGATACATTGTACATACTGCTTTATTGATACATAGTAGATGCACTGTAGATACATTGTACATACCTTTTATTGATACATACAATTGTTAGATACATTGTACATACTGCTTTACTTGATACATTAGATACAAGACTGTAGATACATTGACATACTGCTTTATTGATACATAGTAGATGCACCACTGTAGAGACATTGTTACAATACTTTTTTTGTATATACATAGTAGATACACTGTAGATACATTGACATACTGCTTTATTGATACAGTTGATCTCGTAGATACCATTGTACATCTGCTTTATTGATACTAGTGATGCACTGTAGATCATTGTACATACTGCTTTTTATTGAATTACATACTAGATCAACACTGTAGATACATTGTACATACTGTTTTTATGATACAAGTAGAATTAGTAGATACATTGTACATACGTTTTATTGATACATAGATACTGTATACGTAGATACATTGTACATAACTGCCTTTATTGATACATAGTATAATGCACGTAGATACATTGTACATACTTTTTTATTGAGACATATGTAGATACCCTGTAGATACATTTGCATGACTGCTTTAGTTGATACATAGTAGATACATGTAGCATACCTGTTCTTATTGATACATAGTAGATTGCACTGTAGATCATATGTACAATACTTTTTTACATTGATACATAGTAAGGATACCTGAGATACACTTGTACATACTCTTTTTTTATCAAGTAGATACCATTGGTACTTACTGTTTTAATTGATACATAGTAGTACACTGTAAGATACGTGACATACTGGTTACTTGATACGGTAATGTAGATACATTGTACATACTGCTTATTATACTATGAATACATACTTAATACATGTACATACTGTTTTATTGATACATAGAATAGCCACTGTAGATACATTTGTACATCTCTTTATTATTGATACATAGTAATACATGTAGATACATAACTCTGCTTTATAGATACTAGTAGATACCTGTAGATACATTGTACAATACTGCTTTATTGATACAATAGTAAGATGCCACTGTAAGATACCATTGTCATACTTTTTTATTGATCATAGTAAAGATACACTGTAGATACATTTGACATACTGCTTTTATTGATACATGTAGATTTGTATACTTATTGTACATCTAGATACTTGGATATGACTACTGCTTATTGATACATAGTAATGCACTGAGATACATTGTACTACTTTTTATTTGATCATAGTAAATTACACCTGTAGATACATTGTACTACTGCTTTATTGATACATAGTAGATACCATGTATATCTTTACTCCTGCATTGACGACTAGTAGATGCACTGTATATTTTTACATGTACATACTTTTTATTGATACATAGATATGACTCTGTAGATTATTGACATAACTGCTTTAATTGAATACATAGTAGATACACTGTGTACATTTAACATTGCTTTATATACATGAATAACTGAGTACTGTATTGACTTTGGATTGTAGACATATCATGTATATTTTATTGATACATAGTGAACGTTAAATCATGCCTACTGATTGAACTAGGTAACTTGACTACGAACAAGTGATTATTGTACTACGTATTGTACAGTAGATATAGATACGAGCCATTGTAAGAATAGCATTAATCCAGAGCCATGGATGTAATAGGCAGTAATGACCAGGAACCACCCAGATGTTACAAAAATAGCAGCACAAACCTTCCACATGTTGGCAAATCGGATGAAACTCTGTTGTTTGATAGTTTGTTTTGTTTTTTTTAATTTTCTTTACTAAATAATCGTTAAAGAGGAATTTTCACACAGCAGGAAGACCACCACCCTGTAGGGAAAGTTCATCTTAAAGACAATGATTTCTTCTGTAGATGTCATCGTAACCATAAGTAACGTAAATCTTCCCCGTAACAAATATTATAATGATCATTATTATAAATGAAGGTTTTATCTTCGAAACTTGGCTGGGTACACATGGAGACTTTTTGTCCCGACCCAAGCTCCTTCGTCACGAGCGAGTGCTCGGCTGGGACAAATGTCCGTCGGTACGGCAAATTCGTTCCGCTAAACAATTGGCTAGCGATCGATCGGAATTTAGGAACGCGCACGATCGATCGGAATTTACCATAATCGTTTGTCGGTTGTCCCGCGCCACCCACAACCAAGACAATATTTTCGGCCGGTCGACTGAAAGTGCCCGGGCACAGTTCGGTCAGGGCCGAAAATAGTTGGCTGGTGTGTACAGACAGGAGAGCCCCCACTATATTGGAGATATTACTGTCCCCATCAGTGGTTATCTACTAGACCCCAGGCAGTGGAAAAAAAAAACCGATTTAATCCCATTGTACCAGTCCCCTGGCCATCAGCATCTCTTGTAACATGTTTCCTGTACAATTGTACCATTCTATTCTAAAACATTTCTATCTGTTTTATTTATATCAATTAAAGGTTAAACTGCTATTTAAGAATGAATAAGGCAGTTTATACAAGCACCCCTGGATTATTCCTTATTCTTATAACAATCAATACATCCTATACAATATCCACTTGCAATTTCTGATTGGCTGTGATCGGACACTGCCCTTTCACAACATCCTTTTTTATTTCTCCTCCATCTCTTAAATTTATTGTCCTCTTAATCTGCACATTTCTTCTTTATTGGCACTGGCCTGTTATTATTAACAGCATGTGCACCCAATGGGTAAGGTCGGTACCGGGAAGTATAGACATTGATTTTGACCTTGGTACTCCAGATGTTTTAAAACTAAAACGCCCCTGTCTTAGTTGCATTCTGCAACAACAGCAGTTTAGAGGAGGCTTATCTTGGCCCTCAGGGGCCACCAGTGAGGACCCGGTATTGGACATAATTCCTACAAATTTTTGGTAGATGTGGTATCCAGATTGATGCTTGGTATAATAGCTTTCTGTTTTGAAATTAATAATTGGGCCCCATGAGTTCCCTTTATAATTCTATTCTAGCTGTTGATAAACTATAACTCTCAGCCCCTGTGGCCCCTGTTTGTGTAAGCCATTTGTTCCCATGTCTGTATTTAATTCTGTGTGCAACAACCTGGGTTAATTCCTCCCCTTTGGACGTAGGATTTTAAGAATCCACCTCACTCAACGACTGGGGGTCTCAATCCTGACAGCGCGGGTACACATAAACATAAATTGCCATTTTAATTAGTGGAGCTAATTACAGCCGCGCTCGGGATCTCAATCAAGGGCGAGAAATTTATAGTGACATCAGTTGACACATAAGTGGTTTATTAGGCTTGCTCTATACGAGATGTCGTACGCATGGCTTAGCATTAAATGGGGGGGTTGGGTGTGTTTTAATAATATTAAGATGGTGGATTCGTCTTTTTACCAAATGCGTTAGGCAATAACAGACCTTAACAAAAAAGGTGAGCAGATTTACCCTTTAATAAAGCAAGCAGCTTTCAAAAGGCCATAATCCTGGAAGGTGTGTGTTTAATGGGAATAATGGGAGGAGATTGGGTGTTTTAATTGGAGATAAATGGAGAGGATTGTGTTTAATATTGGGAATAGGAGAGGGATTGTGTTAAATTGGGATAATGGGAGGAATGGGTGGTTTAATTGGGAATAATGGGGAGGAATGTGTTTAAAATTGGGAATAATGGGAGGCGATTGATGTTGATTGGGAATAAGGGGAGGAGAATTGAGGTTGTCGAAATACGGAGAGGAATTGTTGTTGATTATGGAACAAGGGGGAGGATTGGTGTTGATTGAAATAAAGGGAGGAGATTGTGTTTGAATTGGAATGAGGGAGGAGATTGAGGTTGATTCATAAGTGAGGAGATTGTGTTTGATTGGCCAAGGGGGAGATGTGGGGGTTGCTTTGGAATAAAGGGAGGGATATTTTGTTTGAATTTGAATAAGGGGAGGAGATTTGGGTTTGATTGGGAACAAGGGGGGGGAGAGGTGGGTTTGATTGAGAGAAACTATGAGGTTGGATTGATTGGGAATAAAAGCATGATATTTGGTTTGATTGGGGAATTAAGGAAGGAGATTGGGCTTGATTGGGTATACAGGGAGGATATTTGGTTGATTGGCAATAATTTGAGTAGTGGAATAACACTGTATATAACCGTATATCACTGTGTATCACTATATATCACTGAATAACACTGTATATAACCGTATATCACTGTGTATCCCTGTATATTAACGTATATCACTGCGTATCACTCTATATCACTGAATAACACTGTATATAACCGCATGATATACGTTTAATATACAGGATACACAGTGATTACGGTTATATACAGTGTTATTCAGTGATATATAGTGATACACAGTGATATACGGTTATATACAGTGTTATTCAGTGATATAGAGTGATACGCAGTGATACAGTGATATACAGTGTTATACGTTAATATACAGTGATACACAGTGGTATACGGTTATATACAGTGTTATTCGGTGATATATAGTGATACACGGTGATATAGTTATATACACGTGTTATTCAGTGATATAGAGTGATACGCAGTGATACAGTGATATCAGTGTTTATACGTTAATATACAGTGATACACAGTGATATACGGTTATATACAGTGTTATTTCGGTGATATACAGTGATATATAGTGATACACAGTTATACGTGATATATAGTAACACAGTGATATACGGAAATATACATTGATACATGGTGATATACAGTGTGAAACTTGGTAATATACAGTGATACAGTAATATACAGTGATACCGTATATACAGTGATACAGTAGTAACAGTGTACATAATATCATTAACACATTAAAATCAGGATCAGTTTACGGACAAGGGCCCCAGGGGATAAGAATTTACAATTCTACAGATAAATGTTTTATATTTCTATATGAAGAATGTATAGATATTAAGGTGCTGCCATGACACATTAGAGTCAAGTCCCTCCACAAAGAGTTTACCATCAATGTGTGGCTTCAAACAAACAAGTGTTTCTTTCATTATTTCAGAGATGTAGAAATTCTAAAGGGTTCAGTATTTTTTTAAAAATGGAATAATGGTACACATTGTAAATGGCTGGAAACTGTTCTTTTAGACATAGGGAGAGAAAAAGAATAAAAGAGAGGGATAGAGGAGGAGAGAGATAGGGATAGTGATAGGAGAGGGATAAGGAAGGAGAGATAACAGAGGATAGTGATAGGAGGTAGAGGAAAAGAGAGAGATACAGAGGATAGTGATAGGGAGAGGGATAGAGGGAAGAGAGAGATACAGAGGATAGTGATAGGGAGAGGGATAGAGGGAAGGAGAGAGATACAGGATAGTGATAGGAGAGGGATAGAGGGAAGGAGAGAGATACAGAGGTAGTGATAGGGAGAGGATGGAATGAGTAAGCCAGGGGTAGAGAGATGAGAGAGAAAGTAAGCCTCATACACATGTGTTATCACCGGGGCCAACCCACGACACACAATTGCATGCACAGCCATTTTGCACGATAATTGTGCCGTGTTTGGTTGGGCTTGTTGATAATCTGCTGGTGGATGCGGGAACGGCCCCAACCGATGGCCATTTCAGCCGACAAAGTGCCCATACATGGCATAATTATGGTCCGAAATGGATAGATAGAAGAAACAGGGGATAGTGATTGACAGACAGGGATTTATTCATTTCAGGATTTGCAAGTTTAGGTGTTGCAGATGGTATCTGGCTTTATCATTACTGTGTGTACCCAGCTACCATAAGGGGTTGTACAGATTGCATTGGCCTGAAACCCTCCCCTTAGCCTATGCACCTTCCCCTGAACCTATGCACCCTCCCCTGTAACCTATGCACCCTTCCCTGTAGCCTATGCACCCCCCCTGTAACCTATGCACCCTTGCCTGTACCTATGCACCCTCCCCTGTAACCTATGCACCCTCCCCTTAGCCTATAAACCACCTCTGTAGCCTATGCACCCTCCCCTATAGCCTATGCAGATCCCCTGTAGCCTATGCACCCTCCTCTGTAGCCTATGCACCCTCCCCTGTAGGCACACCCTCCTCTGTAGCCTATCACCCTCTTCTGTAGCCTATGCACCCTCCCTGTACCTATAAAACCTCCTCTGTAGCCTATGCACCCTCCCCTATAGCCTATGCAAGCTCCCTGTAGCCTATGCACCCTCCTCTGTAGCCTATGCTTGCGACGGCTGCGTTGTTAACTTTTGCGTTAGTCATGCCGCCCAAGGAAGGAGTTTAAGTCACGCTTACCAATACCCATCGGTTAGCGTGACATAAACTCCAAAACAGGAGTATGCGCCCGTTGGTGCACCTGTATGCATCCTATCCTGTGGACTAAGCAACCTCCTCCCCTGTGGACTCTGCACACTCCCTGTGCACTATGCATCTATACCTGAACTATACATTCTCCTCCCCGTGGACTTTCACACTCCCCTGTGCAGTATGCATCCTATCCGTAGACTATGCACCCTCTCCCCTGTGACTTTGCACCCTCCTCCCCTGTAGACTATGCACATTTCCCTGTGGACTATGCATCCTATCCTGTATACTATGCACCCTCCTCCCCGTGGGACTATGCATCCATCCTGTAGACTATGCACATTCCCTGTGGACTATGCATCCTATCCTGTATACTATGCACCTCCTCTCATGTGGACTATGCATCCTTCATGCAGACTATGCACCCTCCTCCCCTGTGGACTTTGCAGACCCCCTGTGTACTATGCATCCTATCCTGTTATACTAGGCACCCTCCTCCCATGTTGGACTATGCATCCTATCCTGTATACTTAGATTTGACAGTTGACATCTAAGCCAATGACTGAATGTTAATTCCGTCTGCCTCTCTGAGCATGCTCAGGCTCAGTACAGGTCACTAAATTGCTCAGTTTCCATGAGGCACCTTAAAAGCATAGCAGCATACAGTAATGAATTCTGAGGACAAACTATGATATATCAACATTTTCTAAAAGATGCTCTTATGAGAGTGGAGTTGTCCTTTAAATTGAACATAACTGGAAAGTGTTTTACTGTAGCTGGAATGGTGACAGATTTTGACAGTTGGAATGCTGTGTGCTGTTGTGCAGGCTTGACATTTGGTTTGTGGGGAAAAAGTGAATAAGAATAAGTGCTACTTACAATATTATAGATTAAGATGAGGCAAAGTAATTTTTTTCGAGTATAGTGTCCCTTTAATGAAAAGAACCAAAACGTTTATAGACAAGAGAAATTCTAACAAAGAAAAAACATTAGGTAAAAGGTAGAAGATAATGATGTAGTCTTATTTAATCTTCTGACCATCCAACATCAGTCTTTGCCCTACAATCGACCAATCGTTTTTGCTGAATGACCAAATGATACCGTTATATTTCATGTGACCTTTACCCCACAAACAAGCTCAGTATCTGCAGGCTCTATTAAATTGGCGAATGTAGTAAAATGCTGGTCTCAGCTATTGTGAACTTCAGCCAATCTCTGTCTCCAATGGCAAATATTAGGAGAATTATTTATACGGTAGAAACAATCCCTATGTAAAGATGTAGTGTTCACCAGTCTCAAGGTTTACGATGTATTAACACTGGAATGTGAACTTTAGATTCCTGCCCAGTGGTGTTGGTGATTGGCTAATAAATGTGTTTTTTTTCTCTATTCCTTATCCTTCTGCTAAGTTTTGTGTGCCCTGGATTGCAGATAGCGGCGATCTGTCTCTCTCTAAACACGGCCTTAATCGGTTTTGCATTAGAGGTGCATGCTGACTTGTGGATTGTTCATTGTGAATCTGCTGCCATGGAAGGACGCATTGAAATGGCCAAATCCACAGTAGAATGAGAGTAAGACGCAGGAAAGATAATAAAGGAGCCAAAGGACTAAGGAAGCGCAGAATGTCCCTTTAACTGATAGATTGTGTAAATAGGCCAAATAGTCAAAATATATGTATATAGAAAAATAAGTAGATGTAAAAAAAGTTCTTTAAAAATGGTGCTAATTTTGCCCCAACCAATCAGATGTTATTTACCATTTGAGTTAAAATCTGATTGGTTATTTACTATTAAGTTAAAATCTGATTGGTTAGGATAAAATTAGCACCATTTTTAACAATAGAACTTTTTATACATTTTCCTGAAGTTTATCACAAACAGGCCTGGGACACACAGCATAACGACCGTCACAATCGACCGTACAGAGCCATAAAGAAATTTTCACCACACCAACTGATCTTGGTTGAATTTTCATTTAAATCAGGCAAAAATTCAATAGTGCATGTTAGTAACAATCATGACCAAAATATTGGCATAGCTATGTTTCGGTCCAAAAAGTGCTATTCTTACACAAACAAACTCAGCAGCTACATCCCCTGCTACTGCCATGTCTGCAGAGAGATCTGCTTAGGTGATGCCAGGAATAAATAATATCTTCATGTTTACGGAAGCTTAAATACAATATATGCCTTAAGCTGGCCATACACGGCCAGATGTTCTGATCGGAATTCCGATCAAAAGAACCAATAGAAAACCTCCGACCATGAGGCTCGAATCTTTAGAAATCTGGGAAAGATGGATACCGAAGATGTGGGTCCACCTGGCCTGATTTTTGTTTTTGAGATAATCACTCAACAATGTCGAGCGGGTTAATCGGAGAAACTGAAAACGGATTTCGACTTTTCGAGCGATCTGATAAATTCTGTCAGATCCTCACAAAGTCATCCCATGTATGGGGGGCTTTACCCCTCCCCATTGGTGTCCAGTACAATCCGCTCCCTGTACCATTTCCAGATCTAACCTGAGACTTTGGATGAGCCTAAAATACAAATCAGTCTGAATGAATCAAATGTTCCCATGACTGACAGTATCTTACAATGCCGACTGCTATACATCCATAGGATTGGAAGCTATTTAACACCGTTAGGACTAAGGATGCTCAGTTCGCTTCCTGTTAAAACAGCAGCTGGAATTATGTTCCACGTAGCTACACAGATTCCCTTTAATAGTGGGATAAAAAGACATTTCATTGAAATAATCTTTGGATTGTTTTTTTTTACATAATACAAACTACAAGACCAGACAACCAATACCGTATGTGAGTGACATTAACGTTAAAAAACTGGAACGTATTTATTACTTTTCCCCCAAAATAAAATTTTAAATTAAAGGGGAACTTAAGACTCATAAAACACTGAATTGAGAAAGCCAGTCGGATGACTAGCGAAACGTCTTCAAAACTAAACTTCAAGTCCATTGATCAATTGAATACAACTGATATACTGATTAAAAGAACAAATATCTTTCCTTTTAATGAGATTCCTACACAAGAAGAAAAGTGTAGAGTCAGGAAAACCCTTTACAACAACGAGGCCTCATGAGGAACTTGTGAATTTGCCCCACTGTCATCCCCTGTACTAAGTGATCAGGTGATTTAATGGGTTACTGTGGTGAAAAACTTCCCAGACTTGCATTATGGGAACCCTTTTGTGAAAATCAATTAAGGGGAACTGTTGTCTCCAATACAAGTTGTTTAAAGAGCTCTGTCATAAATTTCAACTTCAATTTTGAATCTTTAGTTATAGGCTTTAATTTACACTTCCTTGTCCGACAGTCACAATGTGATGTGGGGACAGGAGACCACGTGGTCTAACACTTGTCTTATACATATCCGAACCATGAACTTAATTAGTCCATTTCAATCTGCTCTGTATAGATTCCAAATAGAACTGGTGTCCTATGCAATCTAGTGTTTGTAATGTATCTGACAAGGGTCTGTTCTCTTCACCAGACTGGGGTCCATCACACCAGGGGCTTGTGGCTGCAACTGTACATTCACAGAGCTGCATCCTATTGTGGATCAGT